>JABAJV010000043.1:0-22646 GCA_018854895.1 Tricholoma furcatifolium
CAGGTGTCGAGGTAGAGCGAGGTGTAGATGAACTTGTGGATGTGGGACCAGGTGTCGAGGAAGTAGTTGAATTCGTTCCAGATCCACCACCACCATCAGCAGTCAAAGCCTTTTTAATTGCCTTGTCATAATTATCGTTGGCTGTAGAAACAGAGCATTAGTAGAATCATTTTGTTGCCTGGAGAGGACTCACAAGCCGCTGACGATGCATCCCAAAGCATGACCCCGCCAAATGACGAGTACTTGGCGCGCGTATCTGAAGCAATTTGACTGAGTTTATCTGCACTGACGTATCCAGATCCCGCTGCATCCTTCGATGCAGGGGCACCAATGTAGACCTTCACATCCTTGTTGACTGCAGTGGTCTTTGCCCAGTTATCCCTGAAAATCACAGAAACAAAAGGTCGGTCAAGCGCAGATCGCTCAGCAGCATACTGAACTAACCATTTGTCGAAGTTCCATGAGTCGGTGCCGTAAGTCTGCAGACCACAGTCATTGTTGTACTGAAATTAATATCAGTATACGAACAGTCAATCGATGCGAGCGTTGAACTTACGACTTTGGTGCGGAGAAAAGATGAACAACACATGGTTTTGTTAGTTAAAGCAAGTCGAAGAGCTCAGTACTCACACTAGAATTTCTTGAGTCGGTAATTATCAGGTTGGAAGGGAAAAACTTACTTGAACATATATGGCATCAAATGCAGCAGAGTTTAGTACTTTGGTGAGATGGGCATCAGGGAAAACGCATTGAGGAGCGGCAGTGACCCAGACTCTGCAAGAATCTCAACGATGATGCATAAGATGAAGGGGGAAAGAAACCCACTTTTTACCAGCTGCCGAAGCCTTAGACTGAAGGGCGTTGAGAAAAGCGGCATACGAGTCAGTATTCCCACTTTCGATATCTAGGTCGATTCTGCAAAAATGGAGCAACATTAATTTCGACAAAGTAAATAGGTAGAGATACAGGTCACACCCATCGAGGACTGCCGAGCCAAAAGGACGAGTGTCACTGGTTCCACCGAGGAAGGAATTCCAGATAGTGTCAGCAAATTGCTCAGCCTGCGAGTCGGAAGAAAAGCCGGCCGTTCCTGTAGCGCCTCCGAGACTGAGAGTGATGATCTTTCCATTGGCTTGACAGGTCTTGATGTCATCGGCGAGAGATGTGGATTGACAATTAGCCAGCTTTGTTCCGGGAAATGGGTCGGTATCAGAGCTGCATAACTATTTGGAAATATCGGTTGGTTGAGAAGAGAGGAAGAAAGAGGCGATCATACACCGGCAAAGTCAATCTGTGGCATGCCACCCGTAGAAAAGAACTTGAATAGGAATGCAAGCGGAATGACATCGATAGTATCATCCTAAATCAAGGTTGAAACAATCAGTTCATGTTCAGGCGGTAGTTTCACCCAATCACTCACCTTGCAGAAGCTTGCCAAAGTGCCTGTACCTTGTCCAAAATACACAGCCAACTAATATACATGTTCAATAGTTGATCGAGCAAAAATAATAACTGAACATACGTTGTCTGATCGTGAGTTATCAAATGCAGCATTTGCCTGGAGGAGTCCGGCTCCAAGGGCGAGAAACCCAGCGAAGATAGTCTTTGAGGAACTTATAAAGACCATGGGTAAGGCACTGCCTGTCGACTACCTGAGCCGAATTCTCTTGGGTTGCGTTCAACGCGGTCCAAAGAGAACAGACACAGGAACTGTCCCCAGTACTTATATGTCCCCGAAAAGGTCCGGTCAATCACTTCAGAGCCGAAGGTTGAACGTTGAAATTGTAGGCGGCCACTGCTGATGGATTCCGGACATGTCAGTACGAAGTAGTTGATGTGGGTGACGATGAGCCTTCTACCGACCAACCCCGGTCGATATACGTCCTTCTACATGGCGATTCTACGATGAGTTCAACAGTGAGATAGAGAGAAACGTTGGACTCGGCAGACAGTTCATCAAGTTTTTTCGTGTTTCATCTTCCTCCCATCATTGCATCATGTTATCGCAGTAACAGGATACAGCCTCCGTACTGCCCTGATGATCTTGCATCTGCCCTGATGATCACCGTGATCTTGGATGGTCTTGCGTCTCCGTGACCCGTGCAACTATATATCAGCAAGACTTCAAGCTTCAGGACGGGTTCAAAGAGGTGCACACACGAGTTGGATGATTAATCAATCAATGCAGGCTTCGATTCTCTTCGCCGCATTTCAAGTTGAACGTTTGAACTCCCGTGCACAATACTTGTGATGCCGGTAACTCTTATAAACCATTACACGGAATCTAGCCCTTGATTAATCTAGATCTTGATTTAGCGCTCTCTGGGAGTATCTTCAACGTTGCCGGGTTCGCAGTCATCGTGATCCAACAGCTAGATGTTCCTTCAGACGTTTTTCTGGAGGACGACATGCATGTCATCCCACTGAAAAGTGACTTATCTGATCTTTCTAGCCTACCCCCGACTTGCAGTTTTGAGAATATTCGATATATGTTTGGGGCCATGGGGCTGATTAGGCTGGATACATTCGTTGTTATAGACATCAATCAGGGGGAACGCAGGAAAAGGCAGAGTTTTAATTGTTGTGAGATTCATTTTAGGCGCCCAAGAAGCGCAAAATTTCAAGATCCTTCAATAGCGATTCTGAAAGCTGCGTAGCCTGTAATCAACGTGAAGAGAGCCCTGGTGCGTCGCTTTGCAGTGCGCCCCGTGTTGTCTCGTTGATAATATTCTGCATCAACTCATTACTATCTCCCGTCTGTTGTTGCGATCTCTCTCCCGCGGATTCCAAGTCTATGGCACGAGTTTGAATTTCTGTGTTTGCGCAGATTTCTTCGATCAGAAACCCAACAATGGTGGGGTAAAAGGCCTAACCAATCAGAAACGGATGAAATTGTGTATTCAGCAAATGACTTACTGAAATCGTAACAAAGACCTCAGTAAAGGCATTGATACCCTGGCCAAAAGCTGACAAGGGAGTATGCGGCACGGTGACCAGTATAAGATAAAGAAGCTTCAAGTTCGAGTCATCTTCATATGGGAGTTGCAAAACTGAAGTAGCACGGACAAACCTGAAGTAAACAGTATAAAGACCCCATGTCGACCATTAACAATAATATCTTCCAGACGTGGAAAACATGTTGCTTTTCTGGTTTGACCTTACGAATAAATTTCAAGTGCCGCCTATAAAAGTCGCTGTGAGTATAATTGATAATTTCCCAGGACGATGTTCAAACCATAGAACAAAGGCGATGAAGAAAGCGCAAAGTAAATTAGTGACAAAGCTCAATGCTGTACTTGCCACAATAAAATTGTTCTGAATGTCTTCTGAGACTGGTATGCTAAGAGATGGATCAATGGTCGCAGCTGCTATGTTGGCGACACCGTCACTGTTCAGGATCAATCCGGCGATGGACATGCCTTTGTGATGCGCATGCGTCAAATCCAGCGCTAGTACTTAGCCTATGATACTTACCAAGGCTTGAAAGCCAGGTAGCGCCCAAAATACACAGAGCCCAGCGCGACTTTGCAAAAATAACCCATGCTTGCCAGATAACAAAGGCGTCATTCACAATCGGCTGTACAAACCAACAAACAACATTAGGACAGCCATCAGAGAGAGGCAAAATACAACATACAAGAATCGTCCGAGACCAGTTTGTGGCTGCATTGGCACGACCGGAGAGAGTGAGAGACTTTGCCATCAAGGTAAGCTCTGAGGTTCCGGTATTTACACGCGCCAACACGTAGATAGGGCCGAAATTTAGCACAATGTTGGGAAAAACTATGGCCATGGATGCAAAGAAGCCAAACAGCATCATGGCGAGGTTCAGGAGGTTGATATAGCGGCGGCTGAGAATACTGTCAACGGACAAAACCTTGGAAGGCGTATCGCAACTCACAAACTGTGAGCCTTTATAGCTTCGCTTATAGCTTGGATGGCGAGAGGGGTAGAGAATCCTGTGCAATGTCACTACATGGTCCAAAATTCGTTACTTTAGTGTACGCACCGTAGAGAATGAAAGATGCCGCAGTAGATTTTACATTATACCAAACAGCAGCCCTAGCTACTTGAATCAGCTTGCGTTCTTCTGGGGTCATCTCAGCTGTCTAAACCGAAGACTGAGTGATATCCAAGCGTATATAAGATGGGATGCGAAACGACCTGATGGTAAACGCGCGTTAATATGCGCCCACAGGCCACAGTCAACACAGCAGCCTCGAGTCGAAGACTATTCTTGGGAAAGGATCCATCTGGGAAAACGTTGACTTGATACGCCCACAGTAAACACAGCAGCTCCAAGTCACAATGACTCCATCATTAGGCCTAATAAGTAACTACGTATCAGCGTCTTTTGAAAACATGAACCTGGATGGAAAAGATCTCACAGCTGAGCGGTACATCAGTGACTTGATAGAATGGAACCCGTTCTGATGGACGACCCCAAAATGCGGATTATATGGAAGCATGTACAGCGCTCGGCCTCCAGTCTATTTGGATATCTGATAAAGGTCTCAACTGAGCTGGGAACACCATGCACTTACGTATTGAACCAGTGAAGGATAGCTGGTTTGCGCGGTAGTAACATTCCATCCGAGTCTTATAAGACGCCGTGCGGGCAGCCACACTAATATAAGATCAGTCAGTTATACGTTGATTGTCGTCCGGAAGATGCGAGCCTCGGAAAATGGTATCAAAGATTGATTCCTGGCAACACCAGCACTCAGATCCTTCACCTTGTGCGCAGCATGCAGCTCTTCTCCATTATACTATCTTCTGACGACCTCTGTGCCCGTCGCGATAGGTGGTATTGGAGTTGGCCCCAGAACGGACTTTTCCAGCTGATCAACTTCGTGGTTGAGGAAAACCGCTCCGAAGTGCCTATAGCATTGCGACCTTTAACGTTAGAGTTGTCCATTGAGTCCGGCTTCAAATGAGTATTAGGGGGTTTGTACATGTAGCTGGTGATAAATATACCTTTCAAATTCGTCGTGAAGCCGAGTGTTTGTAGTGTAGTCTTCTTCGACAGTCTCCATCCAATCTTGTATGTTCCAGGCAGATGCTTCAGGAGTGCGAGGATCTGACTAACCATAGGTCCGCATATAGCATTATCCAACCCGTCATCTTATTTGCTTTAGTTGCTACCATCCTACGAGCGCGAACCCGATCGACGAAATTCTGATAAAGTGTGCCAGGTGCGGGTGGTGACTGATGACGCTCCAGGGTCTAAAGGCAACAGCCTCGTAGCAGACGAAAACAGCAATAACTCCCAACGCAGCAAAGGAGGTGACAACACCAAAACAAATTTTTATTCGTTCACAGTTTAAGTCACTGGTCGACCAAATTTATCGGCTCAAGGGTACAATGATCGGGACATTTTCTCGTATACTGGCATAAAATGGAATGACCTGAACTTGGACTCGAACTTGGGCTGAGGCTTGTTTACATTTACGTTACCATTAGGATCGTGTATAGTGTGCTAGGCACATACCTGCTCTGGCGCCATAGCATCAACTCGTCTCCTCCGTATTGTTGCAAGGAAAAACGCCCTATTCCCTGAAAATCACTTGTTCTATCTGCATTCATCGTACCGTTTGGGGATCATATTGAACATGGCTTGACTTGACGCCTGAACGCCTAATAGATGATTGTGTTGGAATACAACATTGAAGGTCCATTGAATAGGACTATGGACAATCATGGCTATACAGTAGAGCAGTAGAAGAGATGGCGCAAAGTTGTTGTAAAGGTTGTGACACAAATCGCGTTTGGTCACACTGTACTACATCACTCTTACGGTCAAAAATCATCGTGCACCCTATCTCAGAGAGCAAAACAGTGCGCATAAAATGAGATGAAACATAAAACAAGGTAACAAGCAAAAACTAATATAGAGAAATCAAGACATGTAAATAGAAACTGAACATGTGCTTAAGTGACGAAAGAGGTGATAGGTGCATGAACAAAAAAGACGAAAAAAGTACACAGTAGTTCATGATGAGGGGCATGGAATGGGCCTAAACCAAAAATGGATGGGAAGAGTAGTAGCATGAGAGGATGGGATGAGGGATACAAGTTACCCTTGTAGACAGGAGTCACGATCGCGCGAAAGTATCCAAGAAAACGAATCAAATCCAGGTAACCCAAGGTCCTCCTCCCCATTCCCCCACTTCTGCTTCCAAACACCCAAACCGAGTGAGCCGTTCACCTGTATATGCCATCCGACCGGGATCCATGGAAAAGAACGGCGAGCGTTCCTACGGCCAGTCGAATCTGACTCCGAATCCGAATTGTAGTGGGGTGTGTCGATCGCAGACAGGGTAGACGCAACGTGCCGTATTTGCTATAGAATGTGTTCTGTAGAATAGTAGCGTTCACCTTCCGAGCGCAAGTAAATCAGCCACGGCAGAATACAACAAGAACGCCACGACGACTCACGGAACTTGCAAAGTTGCATCAAGCACCTATTACGGATCCAGCTTTTCTCCACGGGCGAGGACGCGGACGACGGTGCTCGGCTGCGCAACCATCTCCATCATAGCCATAACCGCCGGTGGGCGTTCGACGAGGGCCCCCTGTCCATGTCCATGGCCGTGGCCGTGGCCATGGGGATGATGGGACTTGACGCTCCCATCGCTTGTGCGGCGGGGGCGCGAGCCGCGCTTGGAGCGGGCAGGCGCCTCGTCCTCGCCGGCGGTGGGCTCGACGACGAGCGTCTCGATGTTGGCGCGGGCGGCCCACTGCGCGACGAGGGTCCCGGCGGAGCGGGGCTCGTGCTTGTTGACGGAGAGGATGTGGGGCGCGGGGAGCGGGACGGGCGCCGAGGAGAGCTTGGTGTCGTTTAGGGACGTTGCGAGCTCGGATGTGGATGGGCCCGGGGCTGTGGGGGTGGGCGAGAGGACGGCGAGGATGACTTTCTTTGCCTCGTTCGTGGCAGCTTCGACTTCCCACTGTGCGCAACAGATAGTGCGACGGACCCATTCCGGGGAGGTGGACGGGTTTGCTGTGAATGGGATGTTGTCCCAGAGTACAAAAGCGTCGTCTTGTTGTACCCTGATGCGTGGGTTTGTGCCCACTTGAGCTTCGAGGACACGAGAGGCAGCGCGGGCTCGCTGGGCGAGATGGCTTGTCCCTTTTTTAAGGAGGTCAAGCGTATTCAAAGCTGGTGATAATGAGTTGTAAGAAATCATCTAATAAGCAGCATAGGGCACCTTCGAGAGGGACAATGACAATCTCCTCACGGCCATCACGACACCACTTCTTGAGCTGATAAAGGGCGTGAACAAGGACACTGGCATCGACGACAACGATGTCCGCATCCTTCCCGTCCCTTTCCTCTTCCTTGGGCTGCATCCGAATAATACCAGCACTCGGAGCCCTCGCCTTGCGCGCCGCCTGCGACTCTTCCCCAGGACGTCTATTAACGACCTTGATGCCCGCCGCCATAGGTGGACGTTTAGTGTTGTTCCCGTTAGGCTGGGAACCCTGATTGGCAGAGGGCGATGGATGACGGCGCCTCCAATTGCCCGATGCCGGACCAGTCGTACCCGAAACGGACTTTTCGAGCTGCTCAACCTGGTGGTTGAGGAAAGCGGCGCCTAGAGCGCGGGACATTGCGAGCTTGTTAGGGCTGACAGTGGGACCCTGCTTGAAATGAATATTAATTTGTTTTGTAGGGATAATGATAAATTGTACCTTTGGTTCTGACATGTGGGAACAAAAGCAATCGTTCGTCGTGAAGCGACCGAGTCTTTGTATTGCAGTTTGTCCCCGTGATACATGATGACTCAGCAATCATCATGGCTGCATCCACTGCCCGCCATCTCGTCGCTCTATTCTACTTTACACCCCACTGAAGCTGTGTTTTCTTGTGGCTGTCGGAGCAGTCACAACCGGTCTTCTCCAGTGCTGTAAAGCTGTGATCCTGTCATCTCTCACATCCAATGTGAACAAACAAGGCACAGGTGATGACAATCACCTTCTCTTCAGCAGCGACTCCGTGTCATCCCTCAAGAGGTACTTGGGTGTGGTTGGTCTGATCCGACAAGTTGATAACCACCTCATAAGCCGTGCCGCAGGATATCATCGCACCAGTCAGACGTAATTCGAAGCATAGGCCACATGCAGTGCAAGCGCCTGCTCGACGTAACTCTTGCGGTATCGGGCCTACTTTGGTTAAGTGGTAGGTAAAGATGGCCAACGGAGAACTCTCGTGAAGGACTCTACATCAACTCTTTCTCAGTCGAAGCAGTTTCAGGTTTCGTGTAAGTAAACCCCACCTACGCAGACGTCTGCGCGACTAAACTGTTTTCAAGTTTGTTTGTCCCTGCTCAGGCTGGATGAGTCCCCTCTCTTCAGTTTTCACTGAAATCGATGAACTCGCTCGTATCCGTTGAGTAGTACAACATGATTAATATTGTATTAACGTGTAAACAGTTTTTGAATTCTGTACCGGACAATCTCAGCAATTTCCCATTTCTCGGAACCTAGTGATCACCACGAGCCAAGGAGCAGTACATGTAAAGTTAGGAGGTAATGCGTCAGTGGAGGTACAGACTCAGTGATCATGACGAGATGGACGAGCTGGAGCGTCAGAAAGGAACGGTTTCAAGTGCGTAGTAGGAAACCCACAAGGCGAAAATTCAAGTTGCAGTGCCAGAGAAGGGAAAACCCCCCTCGAAATCTTATCCGCAGCATTCTCCTTCGTCGAAACCCACCTAACCTCCAAGCTCAGACCATACGGCCTTATCATCTCCTGAATCCTCAGTATAACTTCAGGATGTGCTGGGTGCCTGCTCTTCCCCGTAACAAGCGACTTTACGACACCTAAATTGTCGGACCAGATGATTACATTTGGATTACGCAGGTATAATCCAGACGAGATAAAGACCAGGAGGCCAAGCTCGACAGCTATCATCTCAGCCCAGTTGTTGTCTCGACCATCGACATTCCATCCCGGGCGAAGTTTCCAAGCCAGCCATCGGCCGTTGAGGCTCAAGCCTATACCCCAGCCGGACGAGTCGACGTAGATCTCTACTGCATCCAAATTACGTCCGCGCTCCTCAATATGGCCTTGGTATGAAGGGCTAGAGGGGTGCCGGGGGGCGAGAGGTGCAGTACAAGGAAGATCAGGATGAGAAGAAGCTGAGCGACTTTGGTGTTTCTTCCGCTCTCCGATAACTTTTTTCTGTGTAGGGATGCGGTCTAGCTCTGCTGTAGAATGGAGGGCAGCCACGGCCGCTCGAGTTTCCCCGCCATGACTTGCTTGTTGAACATCTGGAATTGTGATAAGTTCCTGTGATTTGGAGAGCTTAGGTAACATAGAATTGAGTGGTAAAATGGCACCAGCTGTAGCAGCGCCACGACGGAGAGAGAGAGACGCTCTGCCAGTGAGATGACGCAGGATCAACAACATTGGATGTGAGTCTACTAAACAATTGAACTTTAAAATTAAAAGTAACAGAACACCTCTTGGATCGTATAGTTGGTTGCCTAATGGAGATGTTGGCGTCTATTTGGCAATGGACTGATACCCATGAGGTCATTAGGATTATAGACAACCAAGAATGTTACGCGTTGCGCAGAACGTCTTCTCGCGCCGTTCACCTCGCTGTGTACAACAAATACAACCACGACGAAACTTTTCTTCCTCTCGACCAACTCCCTTGATATTCTATTATCGCTTCGGTGACAAGGGTAACAAGCAAAACCACCAGTGGCCTGATGCTCGGTATCACCCATATCTTGCAGGAGCCGGTGTGCTCGCCATTGGTTACTACGTTTCACAGTGGGTATTGACTGATAACGCCTTTTTGTTGGGCTCGAGGCTGACTTTTGCAGTCTTGAGCAGGTACCTGAAACAGGGAGATGGAGATTTATGAACACCTCGCCCGCGACTGAAGAAGAGGTTTGCTGTGTTTAGTAATTCTTGAATCATTATATATTTATAATCAGTTCTCCCAAGCTGCTCGCGAAGAAATACTGCAAGAATTCCAACACAAGATCCTGCCACCGAACCACATCGTCACAAGACACGTTAAACGCGTAGTAACCCAAGTCCTAGAGTCCTCCAACCTCGGTCATCTCCGCGGCGAAAACTTCGCCACAGTTCCTCAACATCTGCAGTCTTCATTCGGGGACGAACCAAATTGGGACCCAGATTTTCAGAATCCTGGTCAGTACGAGAGCAGTTCACGAGACGGGCGCGAGAGGAAATGGGAGGTTATTGTCGTGCATGAGCCCAAGATTGCGAATGCCATGGCTGTACCAGGTAAGTCCTTGTATTCCGAAATGTCCAGTCTTTAATACCATTAAACAGGCATCGTTGTCGTCTTCACTGGCATTCTCCCGATCTGTAAAGACGAGCGAGGCCTCGCTGCTGTCCTTTCACACGGTACATACCCTCCTTTCCTCCAAATGCGTACGCTTACCCACACACATATATCCTCACAGAAGTCGGCCACGTCGGTACGTCCTCTCACTTGCTCATTTACCTCGTCTAAAGTATTCGCCCATCCCAGTTGCGCGCCACATAGCCGAACGCATATCTTCAGCGACGGTCATATGGGCCTTCTTCGGGCTCCTACAGCTCCTGTTCGCCGTAGATCCCGGAATCACCTACTGGGTCACCCAACTCCTCATCGAATACCCTAATTCACGGACGCAAGAACTTGAAGGTGCTTCGTTTTATATCTTCACATTCTGAACTCCATCGCCTCGTGTCACGATAAGTCGGAGATGTGATGTTATGATAAATTGTCGATAAACTTAAGCTAACTGTGACTCTCGTCGATTCCAGCCGATAAAATTGGAATGAACCTCATGGCCCGCGCATGTTTTGATCCCAAGGGCGCTGTGGAGTGCGTTCTATTGTACATCTTCCAAGAAACGAGTTCCGCTGATATGCCTATCCATCCACGCCACAGGATGTTCCAGCGCATGCGCAAGGTAGAATCCGAATCATCCGTCCTCACCAGCTTCTTCAACACCCATCCCTCGAGTATGAAACGCATCGAGGTCCGTCCTTCTTCCTTCCCTTTGATCAGGTTCCACCTCTCTTGAATGCTAATTTCCTCGTCCTTCCACAGGAACTCGAGAAATTCCTTCCGGAAGCATACGACGTGCTCAGCGGAAATCCGGACTGTGCCGCGCTGCAGGACCGCTTGCAATCGTTTAGGCAGGTCACGTTGACAGGCATACGGGACATGCAGAATATAGACACCATCGCGAGGCCCACTTAATCTTGACTAGGCTTCTCTTTGTTACTGCTGAATCGATGTTCTTCCAAAATTAACATGAACAATTTTTAGTTCCAGCTCACAGTCTTCCTATTCGTGGTCGTGGACAAAAACAACGCATGTGCATGTGCGAGATCGACAAAAGCTATAAGCTATAGATTACTCTTTCAATCGATTGGTCAAGTGGTCGAGAGATCAAGGTAGTTGCCCAAAACAAAAAGGTTTGCCCACGTTCATTAATCATGACTCCCGTTTTCTTTCTTCCATGAAAAGTTCGGAAGCGATATCTCACTAAGACAAGCAGTCATGTGGGCCGCAACTTGACGAATTAACGACAGCTTGGGACAAATGTACCAAATGCTCTCCAGTCATTCATATCTACAAGGTGCGTACTAACCGCCTATATCAATCCGGCGCAGACTGACTCCGGAAGTGCTGCGATGTCACGGTTGTGAAGTGTTGAATGCAACTCCGCCTTGACATCTTCTGGAACTGTTCCATCTCTGCGGGAGGGGGTCTCATTGTATTCCAACATGTCCAACATCACAAGCATCACAAACACAATGCAATTCGAAGTCGAACCCCGGGTAGTCGAAGGGAAATCACGCCAATCCGAATCAGTCTTCCTGTCAGATGAATGAAAAATGTCGGACGTGAAGAGAAACAACATAGATTCGACAGCGGAAATGGATGGAAGTCGGATTTGGGCTTGTCAAAGGGCAATTGCCAGTGGATGCCATTGCTGCCATATAAAACGGTGACAGATATCCTAGCTAGGACCTCAGGCTTCATCGCCCATCTCTTCACTTCCAAACTATCTCAGACTCTTCATAGCTCGAAATGTCGAAACTAGAATTCAACCTCACCATCGAGATTGGCACGTTTGCTAGAATTTTTCCACTGTTTACCAAAATTGACCTCTTTAATAGAGGATAAGATACTGCAGGCGTTGTCCAGTGGTCAATACACGTTGTGTATCCAGAAAGCCCTCGCGGCTAACAAAGCAACTGCTGATGCCAACATTGTGTCTGGAACTGTGGCCTATAATGGTGATAACTACATCGACGTATCAACGGTTGTACTGACCGCCTGTAAAGAGTACAGTTTCAACAATCAATTCGGCTGGAATACCTCCTATTCCGTCGCAGCCACTCATCAGGTTTATGTCGAGGGAGGAAGTCAGTATATCTCTATACTTATTCCTCTATTCATGGGCCAGCTAATCGTTGACTACTAGCTATCGATGGATCGGCCACGACCGAAATTCTTCCCATCTCTACCACGAATCAGGATGCTTTTATCCTTTCAAGCTGGGCTAAGTGGAGCATCGAACCTGGCAGCGCCGTAGCACCCACCAACGGTTTCGCCTTCTTACCTTCCAAAGACGTACCACTCCCAGGCGCGACACTTGTCGCCTATCTGGACGGTATGTCCGTCCAGGGGGGCGCTCCGACGCAAGCTCCATGTGAGTTTTTCCAGGGTCTCAGGCTGGACTGCAAGCTCATATATCATCGTCTACAGACTGGATGAGTCCCTTGGAATATTTGCCTGGGTCTGAGAACTCGCTTGTTCCCATTGAGCAGATGACTGTCTTTTTCACCCAGACCCAAGTTACCCCTGGTAGTATGATATCGGAGGGCAGGGCATACTCGGTCAACATTGACTTCACCAACCAAAAGAATCACACCTACAGGCTGAACAACGACACTACGTGGACTCAAGTGGTGTAATCAGTCTTCGTGGTACCTCCCTTGGGCGAGGACGCCATAATGAATTTCAGCGTTACCTATTCTTGTACTTGTATCTCATGTATTGCATTTAAAGCAACCATTTGTTCACAGAATTTGCCCTGAAGCCCTTAATCGTTACAGAACTCTAATTTCTGCTCACAGGATTCGCCTTAAGAGTATTGGATACGTCCGCATCCGAAATAACAATGGGCAAATATAAATTATGAACGTATGCATGAAGTGAGAAACTAAACAGTGTCACAAAGAAACGGCTTTAAATACTCAGGCACGACGCTACTAACTACGGGATAGCGCAGAGATCTCGGCGGTAAATCTCCCCTCGAAATCCTGTCAGCAATATTCTCCTTCGTCGGAACCCACCTAACATCAAAGCTCAATCTGTACTGCCTTACCATACCTTGAATCCTCTGTATAACTTGAGGCTGTGTGGGGTGCTTGGCCTTTCCCTTAAAAAGCGACTTCACAACACCCGAATTGTCGGACCTAACAGTTACGGCCCTTGAATTCCGCAGGTATAATCCTGAGGAAATGAAGACTAGAAGTCCGAGCTCAACGGCCACCATCTCAGCCCAGTTGTTGTCTCTGCCATTGACATTCCATCCTGGCCGAAGTTTCCAAGCCAGCCAAAGGCCATTTAAGCTGAAACCAATACCCCAACCGGACGAGTCAACGTATATCTCCGCCGGAGGAAAGATACCACAGTCTTCGATTGGAATTTGGTTTGATTTGCTAGACGAGCGCCGAGGTACGCTGGTGAATGGCTCGGGTGTAAGGGAAGGCGTTGTCAGACTAGTATCCGAGCAACCTGAGCGAAGGCACAAAGGCGTCCACTCTAGAAGAACAAGTTGTTGTGCAGGGATAAGGTCTGACTCGCATGTGCTTTCAGCGACTCTGTAGAGGGCTTCCACGATCTCCCGAGCTTTCCCGCTACACGTTCGAGCCTCTGAAATGAGTGCAGCGAGCTCGTGAAGGCTATATGAGGCTGTTGGCGTCGCTGGTTCGGAGTGCTCAGCTGACTGGCCGAGTACTATAGCAGGCGAGGGCAGAGCAGAAGATAGAGGCAGAACGCAGCCACTCTGAGGTGGCGGAGATGGGGAAGGAGTGGGAAGAGAGGCGTGAATAGTCCCTGCACAGAGGTCATCTCGTGCAACGAATTCTACATTCTCCACCTCGACATTAACAGGTTCGTACAAGGACGAGTGCTCGGTATTTTTCATCCGCGCTGGAGGCAATACATCTTCCGAGATACACATAACCTGCTCGAATAGAAGCTGGAGTGTCTGAAATTGCTCCCTCACCTGTATCAATTCCTTCTCGGCAGCGGCCAACTGCACAGCACGAAGATTCAACATCTCCACAACGTCGTCGTATTCGGCACGATACTTTGCCGCCGTTTC
The DNA here is from genome assembly GCA_018854895.1 of Tricholoma furcatifolium. Classification (NCBI taxonomy): domain Eukaryota; kingdom Fungi; phylum Basidiomycota; class Agaricomycetes; order Agaricales; family Tricholomataceae; genus Tricholoma; species Tricholoma furcatifolium. Next base: position 14,386 of record JABAJV010000043.1, read on the forward strand.
TGGCAAGTAGTCATCTCCACAAAGACGTATGCCTTCGGAGACTCCACGAAGGTAGCAAAGAGTGGCTTCGCTGTCTCTGTTTTTCACTGCAAGGGATAGACCATCGGCGTCGGGCTGGCTAGCAGCAGCGAGATGTTTCATATACGAGGTGCAGATTGTGCATCCCGAGGGGTGTATCATACCAAACGCGGGATCATCCTTCCACGGAGGCACTACAGGATACAGATTAGGTCGTGGGCCTGAGGCGCATTCGCATTGAGCTAACATAAATCGTGTTCACTCGAGATATGAGCTAAAAAGGTGGGATGAAATTTGCGCTCAATACGAAGATATAGCTTAAGGTGGTTCAAGACAAAAACAATTCGACCTCGAGATGGAATTGCCTGTATAAGTTTCTGCGGTCTAGCACGTTTATTAGGAAAGGCATGGTGTATGGCCGCTGCAAGGACGCCACATGCTGCTACCATGTGACCAAAAGATACATAAAGGGAGCATCAGCCTTAACGTCAGGATCTATGAGCAAGGTAGAGAATTCCAAACTTGAGCCCTGTTGCCTACTGTAGTATGGGCCAAAATGAAGAGTCGTCGCCGCACTGAATGGTCGCATAGATGAGGGGGAAATTCAGGGCGCAAGGATTTTACTATTCTTGTGAACGACAGACGAGGATAGCCACTGGAAAGCCCTAGGCAGATGATTGCAGGAGATGTGATTGCAGGAGATGACGGGGATACAAAAAAGAGTGATGGTGATGGCTACAAAACGTGTCAAAATATGTGTCCACCCCTCTTGTCATTGTAAGTCATTATGAACGCTTACTTCGATATAATGGTCTGCAAAGTTCTCTTTGCCAAGTGGCCTGGCAGTTAGGAGTCGAGTACGTCAAACTACTACATCTCTGAATCATTCGCTGACAGGTCCGAGTCAGAGACTCGATCATGCATCCATGCAAGCGTTGCGCCTCGAGTTCTGCAGAATATCTCCGATCCGTCGAATAATGCTGTTTCTAGCACTTGCAGCACTGATTTCAATGATGACCTGGATCTGCATGGCACGTTGACCTCCTCATGTCTTCCAGCAATGGCAATCGGATGCAGGCTCACTGGCAGGCTTCGCACACGCGCGCCTAGTGTTCTACGCGCGGTTTCCTGACCAAAGTGTAGACATTCCGACGTTTTGATCAGTGAATTGCTTAGACATCTCGCAATTACTTATTCTGAACACTTCTCCTGTCCATCGACGACTTTCAATGTGCGCATATTTTATGCTATAACACTACCTCGTGGACAAAATCATTGTCCGCGATAGCCGCTTCCGTCTAACTCATGCATTGCGAGCGCTTGCGCTGAACTTAAAAGTGTACCGCCTTACCATATTGGTTGTTGCATGCACTTCCTGACCTCAAGAAGGTGCATTAGCGTGCTCACGCGATCTGATTTAGAAGTTCCAGGCATCCACGGGCGCTTGCTGCGCATACACGGCGCTTTCTGCGCTCCCGATTGACCTAGCGCTTCGTCGATGCTACAAGTTATAAATTGGTCCCTTCTTGCGTTCTTGCATCACATCCCCCCAATTCTCATCTCCAACTATGTTGGGTGGCCGTTTGAGCTTCCGCGCTGCAAACTCTTCTCCAAAGCCTTCGCAAGAGGGCACTATAAATTCTTCGGACTATGCCCGAAAATGCAAAGAATTCATGAAGTTGCATAGGGACATTGGTCGACTGGCGTACGTGTTGACCAGTTGTATATGATGTGCCACATGTCTCATGTTCAACAGCGCAGGGATTTCCATTGATATGCCTCGCCTCACGGTCATAGGCAGTCAGTCCGGTAAGTGCTTTTGTTGTCACAATGTCGCCCGCACTGATCATTCCTGTCAGCTGGAAAAAGTTCGCTTGTTGAAGCAGTCAGTGGTGTGAGCATTTAGGCTTCAGCTACTTCTCCTCGATATTAACCATGCGCTCGCTCTCAGATTAGTGTTCCAAGAGATAGTGGAACTTGCACAAGGTAATCACTCACTTCACTCTATTCACTCGATAACACAACTATTTCGCAGGTGCCCCATGGAGTGCACTATGTCGACAACGGAGAAGAAATGGTCGTGCAGCATCTCCCTCAAGATCTCTTATGCTGCCGATGGAACACCTGTTCCACAAGTGATTCGCGATTTTGGACATACTACTGATAAAAAGGATGTCGAGGTCTGGATTCGACGCGCCCAAGCCGCCCTTCTCAATCCTCTTGTCCCCAATGGCGACTTTCTGAACAAATCTCACAGTGATCTCAAGACGTTTAAACATGCATTTCGTTTCTCCAAGAACGTTGTATGCGTGCACGTCAGTGATCCTGATCTTACTGACCTTTCTTTCATCGATCTGCCAGGTGTGCTCGTCGTACTTTTTCAAAATTTCACTCATGCGATCAATCAATTATATCATAGGACTCATTCAGAATTCCGAGAACGACGACGACATTCTACTTGTCAAGGATCTCGTCGTAAAATCAATCTCCGACCCCAATACGCTAATCTTGGTGACGATTCCAACCAGTGGTGAGTAATGTCTAAGATAGAATTTGACTTCGCAGAAGGTGCTGACATTTTTGAGATGATATGCAGAATCAGGCGGCTGCTCGCCTTGCAAGGGAAGCCGATCCGTCAGGTGAAAGAACTATTGGTTCGTTCATATATCGAGTTTATTTTGCATAAACTGACGGCATGTATAGGAGTTCTCACTAAGCCGGATACTGTATCCGATGGTGCAACTGGCCAGCTTCAAAACTGGAAAGATGTTCTCGAAGGGAAAGCACATTTCCTGAAACATGGTTATTACTGTGTTCGCCTTCCTAATGATGCTGAGCGCAGTCGCACCAAGTCACGCTCTGATTTACAAAAGTTTGAAGCTCGGTTCTTCGAGAATATCTCTCCATGGAACACAATTGCAGACCGCGAGCGTTTTGGCGTCCCCAACTTCGTGGCAAATATCAGCGAGCTTCTCGTCCAGCTTATCGAGAAAAAGTACGTTCTTGTGAAAGTTTTCGAACAATCCACTCACAGCACACCCAGCCTACCTGCGCTTCGGGCCCAGGTTGCCCAATTACTACTCGAGTGCGAATCCGAACTCCAGAATCTTCCGATACTAAACATAGGGGACCCAGCGACGGAGGTCCACTTACGTATTACACATTTTTGTGAAGACTTTCGAGCATCCGTCTTTGGAGAGCGCGAAAAAACCCTCGTCCAGTGTAATCGGGCAAGATACGACGTCTTTGTGCAAGAAATATACAGTACACGCCCAAATTTCGCCCCCTACCCATACGACGATCGTGAGTCTCAGATGGTCCCACCATCTGGGCCTCCGATCGACTTGCCCGAAGTCAAGAAAGCCATAGCATTGTAAGCCCGTCCTATGTTTTTGGTGTTCTATTTTTTTTACCGGCTTCCTATTTAGGTCAATTGGTTGGGAGCTTCCAGGGTTCCTTCCCTTTGACTCGACGAGGGACTACATCGTCGAATTCACAGCATCCTGGAAACAACACACTCTCTCTTGTTTTCGCGACATATACAAAAATAGTCACAAGTTCGCGAAAGAACTCATGACTCGACACTTTGGACAATTCAAGAACCTTGAAAGTCACGTCGAGTTCGCTCCTTTTCATTTCCAGCCATCTTCCTCTGAATAGATTATCCTTTTTCGTAGGTCTGTTTTGAGCGCCGAGTTGGAGGCCTGGGAAGCGGAAACTATGGAGACCCTGATGAACCTTGTCAAACTTGAGGGCATTCCAACCCTTACGCAGAACAAAGAATTCTTCCTATCTGAGCGAACATACTGGTTCCAACGATATAGGCTCGCAAGGTTTACGCACTATAGACAATCACCGGACGCAGAAATTTACAAAAACGATGCCGATTACGACGCTCTATTCGTGATGGCGAGCGTCCGCGCTTACTTTCAAGTCGCGCACAAGGCACGTATCTCTACTACTTCTTTGCAGTATGGACTTATGATGGTGACTAACAGCGCATTATTGATTATGTCCCTTTGACGATCGAGCACAAGCTCAACCAATCCATAGCAAATCATCTGCAGAGGAGCCTTTTCGAAAGCCTTCAGCAGGGCGAAGGTACTGATCGTGACAAAATGGTCAAACTTCTCACTGAGGATCCTTCGTTGGCAACGAAGCGTCAGTTTTTGGAGGACAGACAAAGGCGTCTCAAAATTATGAAAGCAAAACTCAACGCATTTGGGCATGACCGTGACCAGGACATTAATTAATTGGAATCGTTTTGAGAACATCCGTATCTTGTCTTGTAATATTGATAGAAACCAATATCAAGAAAGACCACGTCTATGCTTAGGATACATGTAAAAGATATCTTTCATAGCACACGACAAGACTGTACATTTCTTGTTTGTATTCCATCATATATGCCAACTGCGAGAAAATCACTGGAAATCAGCCTCTAATGCATCGTACTCCGGACACAAATCATCCCATGATTGTGTGATGATCTGAGACTGGTTACCCGAAATATTGTCGGCAGGTGATTCTGCAAAGACAATAGCAAGGCCAGCTTCCAAGTGCCAGTCGATGTGGCTAAGAAAAGAACGACAAACGATGAATTACTATGACTCGGACTGGTATTGAAGACAACGTACCAATGCAAGAACCAGGCGCCAGGGTTCCCAGAGACTTGTGACGAGTTAACCAGATATCAATTAGAGAGAAATGAACTTACAGAAACGGAATGTCGTGTTCCCTCCATTGACTATGGTGCGAGGGAATATGAGAAAAGATTGGTTACAAGTCGTTGAGATACTTACTGGGATAGACGTCACGACGAAGTGGACTAGGAGAACCAGGCGTCAGACCATTGAAATCTTATAGCATACCATGCAGCATACTTACTTTACAAAGTTGCTGACATTGGCGTTAGACGGAAGGGTAACGTCGAAGTTGTGTCCGTGCACTTTTCAAAATGAGCGTACTGTCTGGCCGTCCATTCAGATGGGTTCTTACAGTGGAAAGGATGGGCTATGGTCCAGACATATAAGAATATGACCTACTAGGACACAGAGAAGAGAACGTACATCCTGTGCCTGGAATATTAACCTGAATGATACTATTCTTAGGCAGGATGAAACTGTTGTCGTTCGGTCAGCAGTGTCCTTCGAGAAGGGCGCTATACGAACATCTGTTCCGAAGGAAGCAAGTCTTGTGGCTAACACCAATTCATCAGTCACCCTGACTCTCATCTTGCACAGATACTCTTTACCTGCGCCGCTCCGCTTAATAGTTGCAAAAGAACGGGGACCGTAGGCGATAAGTACGAAATACCGTTGATATCGAAGAACGGTGGGTTAGGCTATAATTTATGGGTTATATGACTCAAGCATAGTTTTCGAATCTCTAGAATCGTACCTGGGCAATATTGAGGGTAATAGCTAGGAGAGTGTTCTGTTAGTCGGCTATCGACTTATTTCAAAGTACGGTTCTTACCAACGTCTGGAGGGCCTGAACCGAGCTAAGAAAGAAGTTCAACATATCTATATAACCAGTGAAAAGGTAGGCATGCCTCGCCAGGATGCTCCTGAGGAATGGGCTGCATAAAAGGAATACATTTTAGTGTCAAAACGAATACAGAAATAAAGAGACAAAGCCACGAACATGCATCTGTTCATCAAGGAGAGTTGCTCCTCCGGGATTCGTAGTGGTGGGTTCTTCATCTCGTGCACCCTTGTATCTGAGAATAGCGAGGGTAAGATTGGGATTAACTGCAAACAATAAGTGCATAAGTGAGTAACATCGAAATTAAAGGGAACATACAGTTGGGGTTTCCTGAAGGTGCACCACCAGTAGGGGGTGCTCTGATCCAGTAGTTGTCAACGGGCTGGTTAGCATTCAAAATAACAGATACACGTTGCGCTAAGGATCGTGATAAATGGAGGTTCTAGTACAGGGGATACACATACCAGCATAGACGTCGACATTTTGTACGGTTACTGGGTCATGCTCAACACCATCGGCTTCCATGAAGGTGATGTTATGGTTATCGATAGAGAAGGTGAAAAATGGGCGGCAAGCGATAGCAAAAATGCGCAACCTGTATCTCTTCCCCCTTTCAACATTGACGACTGCGAATGGAACTGGGGAAAATTGAATTATGGTCTTCCTGCGCAGTGATAGGGGTATCTTACCCAAAGGACCGCCGTTGAAGCGACCCTTTCCGTTGATCAAGCCTGAGTCGGGGATACTGTATCCCGGATGAGATAGGTTCATGCTGCACACTGGTAAAGAAACGCTTACGGAACAACACCGGTCTGGAAAAAGTCGTTTTGCGCAGCAGGCGCAAGAGTGTGATACCAGTCCGCCAGCGTAATAATGGTGCTCTCTAGGTACAACAGGCTTGATTTTCAAACTTGGTTGACTCATTAAAACGACATACCATCGTCGACATCGTAAAGATGCTTCAAGGGGTCGTTCGGATCTGCAAGGACGGAGTGAGCCATGAGCCACTCGGAATGAGCATATTCAGTCCATACCATAAACAACGATGACACCCCGGAGGCCATCGCAATACTGGGTTGACAGGTGTGAATGATACCAGTAACTATATAAGCACGATATTTGATCAGTTGAGTATCCTTGTCCATTAGAGAAAAATCATACCAGCCAGTCTGCCCTGCCGTATCAAAAGCATAGGTAAAGGTCTTGTTGGGCGAAATCGGACACTTTTCGCTGTCAGCCTTCTAGAACGCTTTGGAATGTATGGAGAAATACCTGATTGACGAATCTGTGATCGGTTAGTCACTTGTTTGCAGGATAATACCAGTGAACTCACGAAGGCCCATCCTGCGATGAAGTTCGAGCTTGGAAAAACCCGTGCCAATGCTGATACATAGTTGAGTCCCAAATTTAATGCAGTGTCATGTAATGAACTGACGATTGATGTGCTTTGTCTCATATCTGGGTTATTCAACTGATTATGCAAGGGAATAACGACGGAGTCATCCTTCTGAAGTAAAATTGCAGGTCCAGGGAAGGTGCCTCCAGCTAGAATAGCCCTAGGTAGCATTTTCAGTCTCAAGAGAGGGTAGTCAGGTCTTAGAACTTACTCTCGTTCGAAACCATCGGGAGCTACGACCCCATTGACAATCGGTAGATCCATATGTACCGTACGAGCAAGTGCTACGGGTAGGAGACCCGCTAAAGCCGCAAAGGATAGGCGAACCATTCTTGAGGGAATGCGGGTTTGTCGTGTCCCAGAGTTGCTTTTATATATGAGGCATTTGTTCTTCGCCACTGAATGTCACCAATAAACGAAGGCGGGTTCGCAGCGTGGATGTGGAAAGACACATTTCGAGAAAGACCTTCCCACTCACGACTCTCATGTGCGACGGCTATAACACGCTCCGTGTATGCGTACACAGACTATGGAATCTGTGTTCTAAATGCCAGTAGATGAGAAGCATTGAGAGGCAGGCATCACAAAAATATCCGCGAGTCGTAACGAGTGGGTTATTCGAAGTATGTTTGAGACGGAAACTGACTTTTGATCTTTCTCTGAACGTGTCAATCCAGTGACTTAACTAAAGCATGACTTTTCTCACCAGCAAACGGACATCCAGCCAAAATGTCTCTTTACAATTGACCTGTGGGAGTCATTGCGAATCACGATAGAGGTACTCTGCCAATGAACGTAGTTGTGTGTCTGGTCTTATCCACGGTCTCTATTACCCAGGGTGAATTAGACGTCCAGTGGGATACAATAAACATCCGCGGTCAATCTACAACGTCTTAGTATCTGATTGCTCTCTGTCATGTCGATGAGTACCTTCAGAAAGAGTAAGCCATTCATTAGTTGCCGCGACGAAGTCGCTCACGATTAAAAAGCTCAATCGGTACAACCGAACGTTGTTTGAATAATTCTCGATGTATTAAGCATGCGATTGGTCGACCGTCGAACTTGTCAAAACAGCGGCTGCGAAAGGCCAAGGATATGGATGATTACAAATACAGAGATATCTGCATTAACACTGTAATACCACCAGGTTCTGATTGCAGAAAATGAATTGCTGTCTTCAACGTTTTCAGACGTTCGCCTATGGTAACGTAGAGTTGAGAACGACGATGGAGCAGACGGAAGAACTCACAATGGTGGAAGATGACACTGGATGCTCGCGCTCAGCGCTCAGCGTTCATCGCCATCTCCCTATAAGGACTCGAAAAAGAGTAGGTCGTTTGTCAGTCCGCGGCCGAATCGC
>JABAJV010000043.1:22714-53428 GCA_018854895.1 Tricholoma furcatifolium
CCGAATCGCCGAGGAGTTTGGCAGCCCTCACCCTATTAGTATCACGTGGTTTCAGATCTCGTGCTGAGGGCGCTCATATATTTTTGGTGAGTTTTCTTTGTGATAAAATATATACTGAAGACTGAGGAAGCTTTTAAACTTGGGGCAATTTTTAGGATCCCAGTGTACCTGTACGTTGAGATTCGACTCCTAACAAGGGCCAAGAGAATAAGTTGTTTCTTCAAGTCCGAATTTCTTGAAATTGACCCCCCTTTGAACGAAATTCTGCATGGTTCCACCTTGCTGTCTCCCATATTTCGAAGCAAAGGCGTGCTGTGCCGCAAACAGACCCAGAAAAATGAGGCACATTTCACTATTAAAGTCCCTGGCACACGCAAAAATTGAATGCACTCTTATACCTGTTAACACCTCCCTCACTATTTACTTGTGGTCCTGTGCTTTTCTTCATGCTGGTAGAAATATCCAACAGTTCTATGCCCCTCGGATCCCTGGGACAGAAGGATAAAAAGTTCTGGTTCTCAGATGGAGATGTTGTTCTATCGGCATCCTTGCACGAAGGACAATTTCAGCTATACTGTGTGCATCGGCGTCATATTTCTGTCGAGCCAGAAATATTGCGGAAATCGGTAGCTGAAGCTACACCGATTGATCCTCACTTCGCAGGATTCGCAAATCGGCCACTTTTCCCTTTTCCATGTTATGGACGCTGCGGATAATCTCAGGATGGTATTGACCTATATTTATTATCCTCAGTAAGTCCTCCAACATTTTTGTTCATGCAAATATTGATTTGAGCACAGCTCATATCACACCTTACGACAACATGACTTGCCACCTATACTCAGAGTCGCCGCACACTATAAAATCGTAAGGCTTCAACGCGAATTGGAAGCACAACTCCATTTTGTCTGGTCTACAACCTTCGATCAATGGAACCAACGGCCGATCCTCTATCTAGCAATCACTGCGAGTCATAATCCTTCAGTAACACCGAGCGGCAATGGTATGGTAAATGGACAGTACCTGGACGACCGTCTTGCTGAGCCCGTGTTCGCCATACGAATTTTCAGGAAATACGAGTTATATCAGTTCCTCCCCGTTGCATTCTATGACCTCTCCTTGATTGCACCCACCACAAATTGGAATTCTCTGCACGTCGAGCCAGATAGGCGTACGGAGAGGTCTCAGTGGTTACTCGCCACTCAAATTCGATCTGCACGTTGGTCTGAAGTCACCCCAGAGGACCACATGTGTCTTCACAAATACTTCCGCCAAATTCAAATCAAAAGCCTCAAACTCATGCCCGACGAGGAGCTGTGCACTGACGCTGTCTGTCATGGCGGAAGGATGTCATTTCAACTCCGAATGCTACATGAGATCAACCATTTTCGCGACGTATTGGAGATCTTCAACTGCTATACCAAAGAAGAGGAGAAAAGAAAGATGGTCACAGCGGGGATCTGCGTCAATTGCCTGCCAAAAATCGCCAATTTTCTGCTGCAGAAACGCCGGAACACGTTCGAGCGCCTTCGGCAGCTTTTTCGTTGCCATCGCCTCGAAGGACCAATAATTGACGACCTTGGTAAAAAGGCTAGACGTTAGTCTTGCTAACCGATGGACGTCACGACACTCTCCATGTCCACGATGGCCCAAGAGGATCAGTGCTAGCGCTGTAATGGATGAGACTTAGAGCAAATCTTTCTGTAATTTTATTTATGACTTACTGTTCTGCACCTGTCCACATACCTAACATCCCGACGGCTGAACCAATAGAACCTACTTGAATGCCTTCGAAAGCCCATTCAGGCGCATCTTCATTCGTATAAGATGAAGTCTATGTTGAAGAAGTATGAAATATTATCCAAGCATTCATAGACAAGACGCACCAGGCTCCAACGAGCAACTCCTGCTTTAAGCATCCGAACAGTCCCAGTTATTTTACGGATCATGTGAGATCCAATACTAGATTCGCGCCCGCGCGCTTCGCCTTCAAGGTGAATCACAGGCAATTTCCAGACGAGAGCGTCGGGATCTTCGAGTGGCATGTCTGAAGAATCGGGTTCGGGAGGTTTCGAGTATCCTGCTATCCGTATGTCCATCGGGAAAAGGTGAATCGTTTCCGCCATTTCGTCTCCGGTGTAACCGTGAAGCTAAAGATTGGAAGTCACCAACCTGATGATATGTAGAAGGCAGGAGTACTCTCTCACGTTATGAACTAGCGAAATAGAATAAGATCATATACGTCAAGCTGCATGGTAAGGTCAAAAAGCGTGGGTACTCACGTAGAAGGTCGCGATAATCAAGCCAACAAACTACACGGCTAACAGCAGGATATCATTTTAGGGTGAATCCGGGGTATCCAAATGGCTGGCTTACATCCACTGGCCAGTTGCTCCCGCCCAATCCCAACCGTCCACCCATTCGAGGTCCGTGGCCTTCTTTTTCCCCTTCCTGTTGCGATCTAATTTAGATGCATTGGTAGAATCGCTACCGTCTTCGCATTCTAGCTGTCGTTCTCCCCATGCACTCTCCCAAAAAGCAGGAGCACCGCCCATCCTACCAAATTCCAGCGACGCAAGTGCATCAACGATTCTGTTGACGAGCGATGCACTCTCCATGAGGTCGGGCTCGGTGATGACAAGCATCTCTCGAAGGTCCATCTCGATCAACATACGGGCCGCTGAGAGATACGTATAGTCTGGTACCACCTCGTGCGGACGAGGCATCACAAACTTTGGATCGGGTCGACGACGAGTATAGGAGGGGCCTGAAATCTCGAGCAAAATTTCGTGACCCTCATCATCGTCCTCCTCGTCATCAGGTATGAAGTCATCATCATCATCAGAATCGTCTACACCTTGCACGATATAGTTGCTGAGCATGTAACGCGACAATTCCTGCTCAAAGTCGGGGAACGACGATGGTGGCTTGGGTTTAGCGGGTGGATCACGACAACCACTGGCTGGTATAAAGGGGCCCCAAGAACGTTCAGGACGTAGGTATCGAAGGTTGTAGACCTTACTTCGAGCAACTTCCCGTGCTCCAATACTCTGATCATCAGAGGACTGGATTGCTTTCCAAGGCCTGTCTGTACCGCCTGGTTCCGGCACGGGGATAAAGCCCTTGCGAAAGACAAGTTTGTGGAAAACCTGGCCCTCTTCGGGGTAACCGCACCAATCCTCGTCTGTCACCTTCAGAGGTCGCGAAGGCTGGTGGCCTGCAAGCAAGTATTTCTTGACGAGGCAGGGTGGATACCCATGCGTCAGTATCTCGTCAACCCAACTGACATTGCGCGATGTAAATTCAGGCGGAAAAGTAGGAGAGGCATGTAAAGTCATTATTGGAGGAAATGAAGGAGTTGGCGCCAGAGGCTCCGTGCAATGTGCCGGGAACGGAGTTGCCGTCTCAAGAACATCAAGAATCGTCTCAAGGGCTGACGTGAGAGTAAATGGGATTTCAGGTGATTTGTCCTGGGTATTCGTTAGAGTAGTGCATGTAACGATACAGTTGATGACTCACCGCCTGAGTAGTGAACAAGTCAACGACGTCAGGGGTGAAGTGACTGAGCTTTCGGAATAACCTCGCTGCGTCCATCCTACTCTTAAACTCTGCGGCCCAGTCATATACAATGTCTATATCTCTTTCTCCCGGGCCAGTAGGGGACATATTCCCAAGCAGTCTTAATACAGGCCGTGGATCATCGAAAGTAGTCAGAAAGACTTCTCTCCATAAGTGATGGTCAGCCGTTTGGAAGACTAAACGGTAAAAGTGATGGCAACTGCATCCGAAAGTTGCGATTGCAGAGGGAAAGCCTTTAGCGGCAGCAACCACGAGCGCCTCTTCGACGATTTCTGAAGGCAATGAGAATATCTTAGCCTCTGCGGGCTGTGAGGCGGGGTACATGACAGTTCTCGTCAAGGAGTCTTGGTCACAGCATGATTAGTTCGGATGTCGATGATCTCGGACCGACTTGTTACTGACCTGTGATCATAAACCCTAACCCCAATGGCTAAAACTCGGAGAGCGAAAACGGCTGAAGCGCTGAAGGTTTGGAAAGCAGTTTGACGATTAATAGTTGTATATAGTACAAATATGGGTGGATAGTTGTATTAAACAGTACCAGAAGATGTTATCGTGACCTTTGACCTCGGTGTGCCGCTTTGAGTCCCCTGAGCCTCAATCGCTTTAACGATATCCAGCCCTTCAACGACTTCCCCGAAGACGACGTGCTTTCCGTCGAGCTGAATGGAAAAGAAATCAACGTAAGGCCGACAAAATACGACAACAAGGCTTACCCAGCTCGTAACAGCGGTTGTGATGAAAAACTATACCAGGGTCATGAACACGAAGGAATTGAACATCACAGAATGACTTACTTGTGAACCATTAGTATTGCGACCTGCGTTAGCCATCGAGAGAAGACCGGCCTTGGTATGACGAAGTTTGAAGTTCTCATCTTTGAAGAATGAGAAAGGAAGGAACAAAAAATAACACCTTGATTCTCACCAGCAAACTTTGGACCATAGATGGACTTGCCGCCTGTGCCGTTGTGATTCGTGAAGTCTCCACCCTGGCACATGAACTGCAGAAAACAATGAGACGAGTCGTTGTACAGATAATTAGGGCGTACGTCAGGGATGATACGGTGAAAGCTGCTGCCTGCATAACCAAAGCCATGTTGACCCGTTGCCAGCTCACGGAAGTTACGTGCCGTCTTGGGGACTACATCATCATAAAGCTTGAATATGATGCGGCCAGCAGGTTTCTGGTTGATGGCGACGTCAAACTGGTTAAAAAAATGCATAAGAAACATGAATGAAGTCCATTGAATGTCGCATACAAAGACGTTTGACCTGTGAGATATTTAACGGCAATGCAATGGACTGGATATAGCACAACGTACAAGTTTACACCAGAGGAGGCTGAGGTAGTAAATCTGCGGAGGAAGGAAGCCATTATACGTGTACAAAGTGGAAGGAGGACGAGAGCAAAAGGCCGTCGCGTTTCAAAATTTTGTTGATCACATGATTCATGATGCGTACCTTGAGGTTGTGGTTTTGTTTGCTTTGGAAGACATTGATACTATGTGGCGTATTACGATGATAGCGTTGTCCGGGTCTTATATCTTCTTTCTGGAGCGATTGATGCCCTTATATCTACACTACGGCCTTTCAGGGGTCTAAACCGAAGGCCAATTCCAGGGTACGTTCGACGGAGTTAAAGCACTTTTGGACCTTGTGAGGGCACAAGTTCCTGTGCGCTTGAAGTTCCGTTGAAACAGGGTCCCTTTTCATTCCAGGGCGAAGTGGGGGCAAGTCGGCTGACTTCCCTAATCATAAAAGCAAGCATATCGGTACTATTTGAATAGAGTTATATCAGCATTTTCAGTACTTTTGACCTTCATCGATTAAGCTTGACGCTGAGGATGAATTTCGTACCACACGTGTACTTATCGAGTTGAGTTACGCACTTAATCTCCGTGAATATCTGGACTTAGAAGATCAACGGCATTTATATTTGTCGCCAAGTCTAATACTTCGTTCGAGCCTTGGATGATAGATAATCTGACATTTTCGGTTCTGAGGAGAGGTTGCTGTGAGTAGAGATCATAGGACTGCAATCTAGCATTTTAATGCAGTGTGGAAACTATAATTTACTTCATACCTCGCTGTGAGTAGAGATCATAGGACTGCAATCTAGCATTTTAATGCAGTGTGGAAACTATAATCCACTTCATACCTCTGAGCTTTTCTCAAAACGCATGTGGATTCTCGCACATAAAGTAACACATGTATTTCATATGCATTACACATTAATGAGAGTTGTGGCTTTATTGGCGGTTATTAAAAACAGATTGAATGAGCAAGAAATCGGTACAGCGATACGTTAGCTTTGGATGACCTGCAATCATGATCAGACGCGTGAATGTCATTACACGTGCGCCTAACACGCGTGTTGTCACGGTCACGAGCTCGATTTTCCTATCTCTTTTGTTCTCCGCTATGGCCTCAATATCAATCAACGAACCTGTACCTCCTGGAGACATAAACGCAGAGCAGTTTCGTGCATGTAGTGGCTGCAAAACTGGTCGCATTCCGATTGTCGACTACCGTAAAACGTGCCAGACATGTCGGGAAAAAAGCAGGCTCCAAGCTCAACGGTATAAAGAACGGAAACGGGAACGACTTAGAATTCAGGAGCTGCAAGGACGTATCCGGGCTGCATCCGAAATGGGAGTGGCGGCTGCGGAAGATGGAAAGAATAAGCGTCTCAAGACAGATCACGTCAGCGATGAGAATGTATGTGGCATTCTGGTGGCATTACTTTCCTGAACTTGCTCACCGATTTTTCTTACAGAAACCAGTGAACGTCTATAAAGACGAGTATCAAACAGCCTCCGACATGTATCGCATGTTGACAATGTCCTCCAAGTCCAAGAGATATTCATTCTATGGGCATTTTTCCATCGTTGCGAACCCGGAGGCGGGAAATGGCAAGCGTGTCAGAATCGTCTCAAGGGATCTGCGGAACATTGCCAATATACCATTTGAGTACGCCTGAGAGCCCCTTTCTGCCTTTCTTTGCGGTACTCACAACTGCTGTAACAGAGGTCGTTCTATTTCTGCATCCTCGAAAAAGGACATGTATCAAGCAACCTTCAGCTGTTCATGTTCTACGTCGTCCTCAACTCTTTACCGACGAGATCCAAATGTCATTGTTTCCAATCCACCAGGACAGAAGACTTGCCAGGGACGAATTATTGTCACGTCTCAGGACGACAATTCACATCCGTTGTTCCCCGGACAAAAGATTACTGTCAGAGTACAGCATTGAGCGCAGAGCTATTTTATTTCATTTCTATACTCACTTCGACGATGCTAGTGTCATGGTATATCCTCCAGATAATAATATGATAGCTATACCTAACTGTACATTCATACCAAATCTTCAGAATTTCAGTCCCGTTGAGGACGATCTTCGGCGTTCCTTCGCTTATTTCCAACACCGGTATGCGTTTCCTTTGCCTGAAACCGTCCAAGTTGAAGTATTTCGCCAAGGAATGGGGTTCCTTTGCTTGTGCAGTTGCGGACTCGGAACGTGCCACAGCTGAGTCATAGGTGGTTAAGTATATAACTAGAGCTCAAATGATCTTTTCCTTTAATCATCTCCTCCAGCATTCAATACTGCCTCTTCCAACCTAGAAGCTTTACCCGCAGCTTCATGTCTGAAGCACTCCGCGAATGATTTACCGAAGAGGATAAATACGAATCCGCACTGATCTGTAATTATTTGACCGGCACTCCAGTACGACCTTGCAATCCGCAGCTTCAGGCCTTGCCAAATCTGATCTGTCTGATCTTTTGGAAACCGTTGTTGGCGACATTGCAGCACAGTTTTCAGATGTACACGTTCCTCTGGTCGCTTTGCTTAGGGCGTTGAAACCGCAAAGCGAGCGTTTCGAGTCACGCCTGGCGTTTGTGTTGGACGAGAGGTGGTTGAGATATTTCGAC
Organism: Tricholoma furcatifolium; assembly: GCA_018854895.1. NCBI lineage: Eukaryota > Fungi > Basidiomycota > Agaricomycetes > Agaricales > Tricholomataceae > Tricholoma > Tricholoma furcatifolium. The sequence continues at coordinate 30,226 of JABAJV010000043.1, forward strand.
CCGGATTTCAGCTGCAGTCTACAACAGGATATTCGTGATGAATGGACCAATATCAACCGTTTTGCAGCTCTCATGCACAATGCAAATGTTCAGGATCTATCGCGTTTTGCGGTCGATACCCTTGCAATGGCGTGAAGACGGAAAGGATGGCGTGTGAGCTGGCAAATGTCTGGTAAGCTCCTTCATATACGTCGAGTTCATTGACGAATTTGCATAACCTAAACTCCAGCTATGTCTGATAATTTAGTCGCTTTGAACGGCCACGCTCCTGCCGCTTCTCAATGGATCCTTGTGTGTGGCGATCGCCTTTACAAAGAATGTCGTGAGGCTAAGAAAAATTCGACCCAGTGGGAAGCGGATATAGAGTGGATTGTGCGGCAGGATGACCTGAGCGACTCAATCAGGTCACTGTGCCACAAGACGTTAGTTGCGATGCGAAATGTGACAATTTTGGAGACTAGAAAGCACCGCTCCATTGAAAATAGATCTATACCCCTTCTTTGTAACCTCAGCCTTCCAGATGTTTCATTTATTTTCTCTGCAGTCAGCATGTCATCTCGTTCAGCTTTCTAAATTACGATAAATACTCTTCACCTCACTCCTGCAAATGCTGGGATCTAAACAACCGACGTGAACATATTAGTACGTCCATGGCCGAGATTTGAGCTCTTAATTTACTTTCAGGACTCGTGAGTATCGTATTATATTACAAGAGGCGTCACAGTCATCCAATGTGTATATAAAGGTATCAAATAAAGAGGCGCGGATTAAGACCTTGAGCATGTAGATACATGAATGAAATTGTTTCACGAGCGTTCGAGCGACGCCTTCTCATTATCAGGGCCTTCCTTTTCACTGAGATCTCCTGGAGCGAATCTCCCTAATATGAGGCATGAGATCGAGATTGATCTGGAGAAGAAGATGAATGCCAACCTTCACGAAGTTCACGCTCGCCCGCATTGCGATCTCCGACTTGAGCGTATTTAGTGCCAGGAACAAAGAGGGGAGCATTCTCAAAGAGAGAGTCCATTTCTATAGTAGACAAATGAGAGATCCATTCAAGTGGTAATGGTTCATGACTTACCCTCAAGGCGACGGCCAGTCGTTTCAGGGAAGAATGCCCAGATGAAGAGGGCATTCGTGTGACTGCAGATAGCGAATACGAGATAATATCTCCACTCAACGTGGCTGAAGGCGATCGGGGTGACTTGACCAATCAAGCTATTGACAACAGACAGTCGTCAGTACATGATCAGTCAAGAGAACAAGTCTTGCACAAACAAGTTTGAAATCCATGAAGCGGAACTGGTGATCGCAGTGCTCTTTGCACGAGTCCTGGTCGAGAAGATCTCGGCAGGATATGCCCAAGAGAGAGGGCCGATACATGCACTGAAGAAGAAGTTGAAGACCCAAGTCGTTACTGTGCCAGAGTGTTAGTAGAATATCATCCAAAGTGTTTGAGAATTGTACGCACTAATGAAGATATAATGGGCCTAGTAAGAGTGGAAGCAATCCACAATCAGTATTTCAATAGTATTTCAGTAATAATGCAGCGGAGACATACAGCATCACTATAAACTATGGATCAAAACGCCGAATTGCATTGAACAGCAGAATTAACGTACTTATTGACTGTTCCGGGCCAACGAGCCATGAGAATCGCTCCCACAACGAAGGAAAGGCCAGAAACCACATTTCCCACAATGAGAGGGCGCCTTCGACCGGTATGGTCGACCCAAAGAACACAGCAGGCTTCACCTATGAGAGCAATAACACTGTTGATTGATTGGAACAATAGGACGCGGTTCGCAGTGAAGCCCATCTAAGAATTCCATGATGTCAATACACCTGATGACCTATTTGATTGCTCAGTATTGGACTAACAGTCGTAAAGATCTAGACAAAGAGTAAGTTTACGAATTTAGGTAGGAGACGGATAGAGCCTACCGTGGTCGAGTAGTATTGGATGGCGCTAACACCGGTCATTTGAACGGAGAACTGTAGAATGTAACCGAGGGCGACACGTCGGAAGTTGGCCGGCACCAGCAGAGTCTCCTTCCAAGAAGATTCGCCGATGTCACGAGCCTTGGTAATATCGGCTTTCATATCCTGAATCTGAGCGACAACGAAAGTGTCATTGACGTCGTCATGAGCATGGAGACGAGCGAGACTTTGCTGTGCCTCTTCCCATCTGCCCTTCTCCGCGAGCCAACGGGGCCTATTTTACTTGTTATTAACTGGTAACCGAACGGGGAGAATTTAACATACGACTCAGGAAGGAGGAGAATAAAAGCAATCAAAGGGACAGCAGGAATAATCTGGGTTTCAGTCAGTACAATCCATGGAGCAAGTGTAATATACAACGTACCTGTATGCCGAGTGGTACTCTCCATTCGGATTGTCTACCCTTGAGACCTGCGGAAGTTCCATATGTCTGCAGCACGTTGATCAGGTATTTGGTTGACACTTCATAAGGAATATTTTGACGTACGACCCATGAAGCAACGAAGGCACCAATGCCGAGCATAAATTGTTGAAGGGTCGTGAGCCTCCCACGGATACTTGGGTGGGCAATTTCAGCCTGAGAGTTGTGTATGTGCGTGAGATTTTTGAGCACTCATGGGGATGCCTACGAGATAGACATACCTGGTATAGCGGCGCGAGATCAGACATGATGCCAATGCCAAAACCGGCAAAGAAGCGGCCCGCTAACATCATGTCCATATTTCTGGCGCCTGTCTGCAGCGCGCCACCAAGGCTGTAATCACGCGACATCAATACCCATTCCCCAATCAACAAGGGGAACAACATATACTGACATGTAAATCACCGCGCCAATCTGTATTGTGTGGCGACGTCCAAGCTTGTCTGCCATGTAAGCGACAGGGAACATGCCAAAAAAGCACCCCAAGACTGTGAATATCAGTTATATCGACACAATGAACGTGTAATAATCTAAGAAGACGAATACCCATGATGCTCGTGATAAGACCTTCGAGGTTCGAGTTACTGAAGCGCGGTCCCATTGTTTTCTAGAACCGAACGCGTTTACAGAGACATCAAGAGCAAAGTCACAACTCCAACTTACGATGAAATCCGTCGCTGCCAAAACTCCCGCCATAACACCCAGGTCATAGCCAAAGATAATGCTACCCAGACCTATGTATCATAATCAATAAAGTCAGAAAACATTAACCAGAGCGGCCAAATACTTACTGGCGAAGAGGCCGCACAACCATGTGTATACCTTGGGCGAAAGAGGCATCTTGCTTCAAGGTTTGGCGTGAACCGTACCCGCTACGTCTCCCCAGTGCAGCCTGGGTTTCTTATAGCGCCATGCTCTTCGCGGAGAGCACGGACCGCAACGGTCGGTTGCAAACTGACCAGAGGATCGATTGATCATGTGTTGCCGCGCCGTCGCCTGCCTACAGCTCCACGGGGCAGTCTCTGAGCGCCCCATTTCAGTGTGAATGGCTTGTTGCTAAAAATAGAACTACCATAACCCACTACGTATGTCGTGCACCTGCGCAGTCCGATCGTTCGTAAGGGTAAGGAAGAAGACTAAGCCGCGTACCTACTTGGCGTCATTTTCGTGAGTAATTGTCGACCTCAACTGCGATGAGTTGGGCGTAAGAGCTATTTGTGGTACAATCGTCATTGAAGTAATTTACAGGATCTAGTTAAGTGTGAAAACCAGGACTAATTGAGGTAATATTCAACGGCGGAGCTTGATGGAATGCAGACTGTGCGTACCTTGGAACGAATGTTTCTTGAGGTCATAGCTACCTGTGAATTTGGCATCTTTAACAACGGTCTTGACCTTCTCGTCGTTGAACGTATTCGAGTCTTTCAAGTTTTCACTCCAAATCTTATGAACCTTGATGTCCTCCTTTACACTCACGGCAGGTCCAAATAAGATAGGTACCGTGTACGCCTCCTTGTCGCTCCGGTTAACAATCGCCACACGAATCTCTTTTTTGTCTTCCGAAAGGACAGCGCTCACGTCGACGTACTTCGTCAGTTTGCTTGAATCGGGAGTGTGGGCAGTCAAATCGTGCACGAACTTGGGGACAGTGGGACCCGCATAGAAAGTATCAGGAGAAGGCGCGGAGACAAAAACATCCAACGAAGAGCCTTGCATCAAGTTTGCAAAGAGCTGAAGAGGAAAATATGTCGTCTGAAGCAAAGTCAGGAACCCAAAATTCGTGACAGCGGCATTCAGTCAATAAAGGTTGCTCACCTGACGGAAGAGTCCAGAGGGAGAGGTGATAATCTATTGCCGACGATGAAGGATCAACATCCTTTCTCAACAAATGATTATATTTAGCATACCGGTGAAATCACATTGACTGACCTAAAGAGAAAGAACAAAAAGGATCGTCAGCTACGGGTCAGAGGGAGGGGAAAATGACCAATTAAATAACACGTACTGGGCAATACAGGCAATCTTCACAATATCCGCTTTCCTGACAAATACATTCAACCATGCTGCAACAGCTACACATGCCTGTCAGATACGATTCAAAGTCGCATAATGCCCTTACGCACCAAGAGCATCTGATAAATCGTAGTGTTCTTCGGCACCCTTCTCACCAGGAGCTTAAAGGTTAAAAGATGATTATTTTAGTACCTCATGTGTCGCCTTAACCATTGAAGCATACCGCGTACGGGATCCCTAGAATATATCTATGAAATATGGCAGAAGAAAGCTGTAGAGAATACGTACCAAACGTTCCATTCATCGAAGCACCTGAGGTAACGGTAGTGTGAGCAAGAGTTCGATTGAAACTCGGGTGCCTACGTACACGGTTAGTTCCTTGCTCAAGTTCCCCTCAATCTTCGCGAGGTCAATCAATCCACGCGTAATCTCGATTCCCTTTTCGGCGGCGGCAGCTGATCAGAAAGGATGAGGTCTCTATATCAAAACTCAAGGCAACAAACATACGGCCCATGACATTCACGGCATGGTTACCCTCGCTTACGGTATATACTATACATGGGTTGAGTCCAAGCAAAGTTCTGAGAAGGAATACTTACGATGAATAGAGTGGAAATCAACGACAGGCGCAAGCTTCTTGAGCGTTACACGATCCCAGTCAGCATAGCCATTTTCTGAGAGTGCAAATTTAGGATATCGCGCGCGAAAAGAAAAGAGAAAAAAGCAGACCTCCGCATGAGATGAGATTAATCGTAGGATCGAGGAGCTTGAGTGCCTTTGCCCACTGGAATGCCGTCTTTGCATAGTCTTGCGACTCCATCTGACCGACTAACGGCGTGGAACGATTATGAGTCAGGGAAAAAAGGTTCGTTGAATGACAAATATTCGTACCCTGCCACGGTCCCCAAACTTCATTTCCAAGTGCCCAGTACTACAGACAATTGATTAATACGAGTGGAGGGAAATAGATGGAATACAAACCTTGACGTTGTAGGGTTCCTCATGCCCATTCTTACGACGAAGGTTTGCATAGTACGTATTGGCTGAGCTGCAAATGAACTGTTTGTCAGTCGTTACCCTCAGGAATTATAATAGAGGAAAATCCCACCTATTACAATATTCAACCCACGCAAGCGCATCCTCGAGCGTTCCAGTTCCCATGTTGAGGCAAATGTAGGGCTCTGTACCGAGAGCACGACACCATTGAATGAACTCATCTATTCGACGCACGAAGAATGATAATGAATGTCATATTTTGGGCATTGCAAAGAAACACTCACCAGTGCCGAATTGGTTGCTCTCCTCTGATAGCCAGGCAAGTTCAGGACGACGGGGACGCAGCTCACGGGGTCCAATACCATCTAATCAATGACCATTATTATCAGGCATTGGAAACAGATACTGACATACCCTGCCACCTATAGCTGCTCACAAAGTTTCTGTACCCAATTCATGGTTTAGATCGCGTATAGACTCAACCACTGATTACATACCCTCCGGGATATCTCACAATCGGGACCTTGAGATCTCTGAGGGCGTCGAGGACATCAGTCCGGAATCCAGTGTTTGGGTCACTGAGACCATTCCTATTGTCTGGATCGTAGATGCCGCCATAGATACATCGCCCCATATGCTCAGTGAAGCCCGAGTAGATGCGGGGATCGACTTTGTCGATGATGCGTGCGGGGTCGATATGAATCGTAGAAGCTTGTGAAGACATGTTCAAAGTGAAGTGTGCCGTATGAAGAGCGTGTTCGAAGTCGACGCGTAGTGGGGAAAGATAATATCAAAATTTGGACTTGAACACGAATGAATGAATTGATCAAAGTGGAGGAGACACATAGTTCTGCACATACCCGGACCGTCATAGATACTGCGGGCCGCAGATTGTTTTTCCCCCTTTCCATTTGGACTTGGCACGCATTTACATGCGTCTGGTGACAACACAAATCTTTCAACACCATCAGCCCTTTATTGAACAGACATGAAATATGCAGAGGCTGAGCGCTGAGCCCATAGCGTGGAAGACCTAGCGCAGATTGAGTATGTCACGCAATTGGTTTTGTCACAAACTCCGATATTATTCCAGCCTTTCTCACGATCAGCACTTCAATTTCCTACCGCAGCGCTACTACTAATGTACTGGACGTTGTGCTCCTCACTTCAAAATTTCAGGGAAAAGTGCGCTGGGAACAGTATCATGGCGTTCGAATTGCACAACAATATAAGCTTGAGTATGCAAGTTTTATTCCGCATACCATCCATCGTTTCTTGAAAGTGTGCCGTTGTTGGGGGTCACGTGTAAACATCGGCACACAACGATAGCGCAGAGGCTATCTAATGACAATGTGCGCCATCAGCGCGTCGCTTACACATTGGCAATGGCATATCACTGGCCTCCTTCCAAGCACTGTTCTGCGTTCATCCCACTGCTGCCCTGCGGTCTACAAGAACATCGTTCTCCAGATCTTGAATAGTAAATTGCGCCACGGTGTTCCTGGATGCTCGACTTAGGCACCGAGACCTCGCTCCACTCTCAATAGACTCGATGTGAGCATAGCATATATCAATGTCTAGCTCCACTGGTTGACACGTTCTCACGTCTTTTTTCGTTTTTGTCTTTGCGTCTCATGATCATCGGCAGACGCTAAATTCCGCGTGGATAGTTGTCGCTTTAAAGTGGCGCCTATTTCTTCGACCAATGGCCTGCAAAGGTGGAATAGTCTGTCTATAGCCACCTCTAGTACCGTGTGTTAATACTGGGCTTCACGCATAGAATTTGAGTATTGAATATTGAATTTCCATCCATTCTCAACTGCGTCTAACTTTTTAGCTCGGACGTGTTTTTCACAATCACAACGCGTATGTCGACCTGGATAGAGTAGACTCATTATAATCAATAATTTCTTTGATCTATACTTGGGCATCACAGACATAAAGTGGAACGTCCGTTGTCAATTACTTGGGACGCCGTCGCGAGACTAGTATTTGGCACGTGATGGAGACGCGTCTGTCACGGGGCAAGTATCCGTCATGTGCATCAAATTTTTTGAAAACTTTCCACGATTCTGCTGTCAAGTTTGTGACTTAGTCTGCCTCGTATACCGCCAGCAGGCTGGGGAATGTTCACACCGGTAGCAAGGACACTGCCATGGTTGGTCAGGCCTAGCAGCTGCACCAAATCGTCGTTTCGGGTTTTCAAATGTGAATGCTCTATTCGACCATTCTCGTTTTCTTCAAAAGTTTCAGCGGACCTGGTTCAGGGTACCGTGCTGCAGGAGAAAATTAGGAATATTGCTATTATAGCCCACGGTACGCCTGGACATATTCTTTTGCCAAAGACTCCTCTAATTGACCAAGTCTATTTCTAGTCGATCATGGTAAAACGACGTTAGTAGACCAGCTATTACGACAGTCAGGGACTATCAAACAGCTCTCTGCAACCGAACAAGTTCTTTTTACGCCCACGTCTTCGAGCGCCAGCAATATCACTGCGGACAGTGCAATCGACAATGGCTTTATTACTCGCGTCATGGACTCTAACGACTTGGAAAGGGAGCGTGGCATTACAATCCTGTCGAAATGCACTAGCGTTCTATATAACGGGAATCTTATCAACATCGTAGATACCCCGGGACACGCTGACTTTGGAGGAGAGGTCGAGCGTATTCTCAGCATGGTAGACGGCGTTGCACTCGTCGTCGATGCTACAGAGGGACCTATGACCCAAACTCGTTTCGTTCTGAGTAAGGCTCTGAGCCGTGGCCTGAAGTAAGCCACCTGTGTCTATCTGAACATTCAATGTGCTGACCAACAAAGGCCCCTTGTCGTTCTGAACAAAGCCGACCGACCAACCGCACGCCCCGCGCAAGTCGAAAGCGACCTCTTTGACCTCTTTGCCACTCTCGGTGCTACAGACGAGCAAGCCGAATACCCTCTCCTTTATGCCTCTGCAAAACAAGGTTGGGCACAGGAATCCGCTCCAACCCCATCTGCGCCCGGCTCACAGTCTATGGATCTTATACCCAGCAGTACCAACATGACCTCCCTCTTCGATCTCATCCTGTCCCACGTAGAGGCTCCCTCGCATCTCGATAGAACGAAGCCCTTCTCCATGTTAACCGTACAGATCGAAAGTGACCCATATGTTGGCATGCTATACCTGGGTCGTATACACAGTGGTATTCTTAGAGTCGGTGATACCGTCTTTGCCATCGATACAGAGGGTAACAAGGTTGGCGAGGGAAAGGTCAAGAAGGTCTATGCAAGGAAGGGGTTGGAAAGGGTTGAGAAGGAGGCTGCGGGTGCAGGCGAGATTGTCAGTATTGCCGGTATAAAAAATGGGGGCATCAACATGACGCTGGTCCACCCTGAGGGTTGGGGCGACGACGGCCCAAAACCTCTCCCGGTACGTCTCCGAAAAATCTCACTTTTTCTGCAATTAAATTATTCCTATGCAAATCAGTCTACCCCAATTGATCCCCCGACAATCTCCATCTTCGTCCACGCCAATGACTCTCCACTTGCGGGTCAGGAAGGAACTAAGCTCACCTCTCAGATGATTCGTGACCGGATCTATAAGGAAGCAGAGACCAACGTCGCGCTCACAGTTCTCCCCGGCCCTACCTCCGAATCCCTTGAGTTACGCGGACGTGGTGTCCTGCATCTCGGCGTTTTGCTGGAGACACTTCGTCGTGAAGGCTTCGAACTGAGTGTGGGACCCCCGAAAGCTATCATGATTCCTGATCCCGATCCCGAAGCGCCGAAGGGCCAGATGCTCGAGCCCATTGAAGAATGCACAGTTCTCGTCAAAGATGAATATGCAGGAACGGTCGTGCAGAAGCTCACGATGCGCAAGGGAGAGATGATCAGTTATGATACGGATGACGATGGCTTTGTTAAGCTCGTGATGGAGGTTCCATCTCGTGGGCTAATTGGATATATGGCAGGCGAATTCAAGAACGATGTTCATGGGCAAGGGTACGTGCTCTCTGCAAATAACTCGTTTCAAGCTTACATCCTCTTTAGGACCATCAACCATATCTTCAAGGGCTACGAGCGATTCCGCGGTGCGATTGACACAGGCAGGAATGGAGCTTTGATCTCTATGGCGTCTGGCGAACCATCAGGATACGCTATGGCACCTCTCCAGGCTCGTGGAACCATGTTCATTCACCCTGGTGGACAAGGTGTGTCTGCTCTTTGCTTCGCTTTACTCAGGCTAATGTGGAATTCTAGTGTACCCTGGCATGGTAATCGGTGAAGCCTCCAAATCCCAAGACATCTACGTCAATCCCTGTGTTAAGAAGCAGTTGACCAACATTCGCGCTGCCGGTGCGGACGAGAAGATCGTACTGTCGAGTCCGAAGATTATGACGCTCGAGGAGAGTCTTGCCTACATGGGCGACGACGAGCTTGTTGAGATTACACCGTCTAGTATCAGGCTGAGGAAGGTCGTACTGGATCCATCAAAGAGGAAGAGGCAGAAATAGAAGCAATAGCAGCGAGGACGGATAAGTTATCGACACTAATAATTCTAGAATACATTTAGTATACCAGCCCGCCTCAGGAGTCAGCGGTATAATACATAGACAACCCCCACTTGTGCTCTGTATGATGTTCAATCGGTCACCAGCAGGGAACGCTGTGCGATATTGGAAAATGTGGCCCAAAGAATGAGATAGTATGAGATTGGAGCTCACTGGAGGCGTTAGGATCAAGTTGGGTGGGATCGTTTTGGGCCACAGTGACCGCGGATGTTGGTGCAGAAGGTTGCACTGCGTGAATATTGAATATTGAATCTTGACCCTTGACGACGTGCATAATAAGGTGCCTTGAATCCCAATCCATACTTACCAACCAGCTTCTGAAGCACCCGGGTATCAAAAACACCCAACAATGCCCAGTTTTTGATGAGTTTCTCAATCGCAAGAACATGAAAAGATATTGTTGTCCACTTATACTAGGCAAATATTCATCTGAAAATCTGGGAGACTTTATATTCCTGAACCCATGAAAACGCTGAAGGAGCGAATACTGTTTAGCCTGGATGATATGTTGAGACTAGTGCTTAGAGCTGCACACATGAATGATCATGCATCATGATCTTGATCTACTTAACAGCCTATTGACCGTGCGAAGATTAGTCCGAACATACTAGTCCGTTTGTTCCTGTTGTTCCTTAACGTTGCCTTAACCTCGATTCCTGCTACGACATAGACGTTTGAAGTACACAAGTTTATCGACGTCGAATCCCCCGCGGTACTGAAAATTCATCAGGAAGTCGACTCAACATCGATCAAAACTTATCTCTTCATTATTCGACGCTGAGGTCGAACTTCAAACGAATCACCGTACAACAGCGCTTAATAACTCTATCATCGGACGCGCTTAATTCGACAAACCGAAATTCCTTTACTTACCTTTCTGTTCTCACCTATTTTTGACAAGAATAACCCCATGATGTGATGGAATTCCCCGCACAAAACACGTAGCGCATGGTTGTCCTCAATGGCGCGTCGGCAAACCGCACCCGACGCTCTTCAGGCGCTCGATGTTAACATTTTTTTGACTTCCAGGGGCGTTGCTCACTGAGGTACAGGTCATGTGTATGTATGAGCAACAACCAGTGCGTACGCGTCGTATCATTCCTCTGAATATGTTGCGGGAGAAATTCCACCCGAAAGATGGATTGCTATAATCTGTGCCTCGAGCTTTTCCTCTATAAAAGCTCTTTATTTTGGTCCCTACAAAAGTAGCGCGATTCTACAGGCTCTGTGCAACATGAAGTCCTTCACAGCTCTTTCCCTCCTCACCCTCTGCGTCCCTGCTTTTGCGAGCATCTACCTCATCGAGGATGCCATTATCGGTCCCGACTTCTACAACACCTTCAATTTTGAAGCCATCGCCGACCCGACTCACGGACGAGTGTAAGTCACATATTCTTACTCCCTAGTTCCCTTAACATTGTCTTTAAGTAACTACGTCAATGAGTCCCAGGCCATCCATGAAAATCTGACATTTGCGTCCTTCGATACCTTCATCCTCCGGTCCGACTTCAAAACCGTTCTCGATCCCGATGGTCCAGGAAGAGACTCCGTGAGAATCAGGACAAACAAGAATTACACACACCACGTCGCCGTGTAAGTTTGCACATGGATAGTGATTATTCCGGCAACTGACGTGTGGCTATTCAGCTTCGATGTTCGGCATATGCCTGAAGGATGTGGGTGGGTATACCAATTCTGACGCCTTCTCTCGCCTCTGACGTTCTGACATATTTTCTTTAGAACATGGCCCGCCATCTGGGAAACTGATGAAGCCGATTGGCCCAATGGTGTGAGTATTAGTGACATGTTCAAACACCCTTATTTTGAAACTGACTATTTGGTTCAGGGTGAAATTGACATCGTGGAAGGTGTCAACAATGTTGTGCCCAACCTGTCTACGCTTCACACCGGCGCAAGTATGTACCGCGTTTCTGATACGCATTCTTGACTCACCATCAGCGGACAGACTGTACCATGCCTACAGAAGACCGTCCCGAGTTGGGGTATGTTTTCTGCGCTATCAATTTCTTCATTTAAATTGAATCTTCCTATTAGCGCTGCTCAACTGGTTGATTGCTACGGTAATGACAATGGCAACACAGGATGTGGTGTTGAGATGAGCACCGACTTGAGCTACGGAATTCCCTTCAACGAGAATGGTGGTGGATGGTATGTGCTATGCCTACAGCTATAATATCGACCTATCACTAATGTTCCAAATTATAGGTTTGCCGTCGAAAGGTCGAGCGCGTCTATCGGCATTTGGTTCTGGCCCCGCAATGCTACGAATGTTCCCCTTGAAGTTCGATATGGTGGTCTTGCAGTCGACCCCAGTCTCTGGGTATGATATTTCTTTCAGGTGATCGTCCTGTTGGCTCACATGTAACAGGGTACTCGCCAAGCTTACTTCCCCAGCACCTCTACGTGCAATATCGACGAACATTTCGACGGTAACAACATTATCATCAACCTGACATTCTGTGAGAGATCCTTCTCTCGTTATTTTACTTTGATACTTACGGCGATCACACTAGGCGGAGATTGGGCTGGCAATGTCTACCCTGGAACCTCTGGATGCCCCTCAACCTGCATTGGTAAGTCTGACTCCCACTGTGTATGTACGAACGCTTATTGAATTGTCCTAGACTATGTCAACGATAATCCCTCAGCCTTCGTTGATGCCTATTTCGATTTTGCATCGATCCGAGTTTACACTCAATAGAAGCCCTTATTGTAGTTCATGTACATTGTTCTGTGTACCAAACGCAGCCGAGCATATTTTTAGTCCATGTACTCAAGTATTCTTATAACAGATCATACAAACTTACGCCATTTCACGTGCCGCCTCAGTGAAGCAAATCTTGCCTCATCGCTCTGAAGCTCAGTTCTCTTCTTTATCCCTCTTCTATCAGCTGTTCGGGTATTGTACTGTCCTTACGGAAACTAGCTCAAACTTGATGGGGCAGTGACTGCTAGGCGAACATTCCATGCTTACGGTCTTCTCTCACTACTTGAGTGAAAGCGTGCCCATCGAATAACTGTTGCATGTGGTTTGAATTCTTGTTGCTGTCCGTGGGATAGCATTCCATCAACGACATGAACCAAGCTCATGGCATCTATGCACTGAACGTGGTCAAGTTCCAGAATTACATCCTGATTCCTGAGCAAAACTATTCCGCAAATTTTATTCATACATCATTCATGATTGGAGATACTTCCAACTTACCTTCATGGGATGGCTTCGATTCCTCTCCTATATTTTATCTCCGCACATTCTCCCGCGTTTGTCCTCTTTACCACATGCATCAGTGATGAACTGCGTATTTGTGGACTGATACTGATCAGCAGTCAATGGGAGAAAATCAGCAAATCGAGAATACGGCTCATTTAGACAAGTACATGAGTTTTCTGCCGCCGAGATCAGGTGTGTGCCAAATAAACGCCAGCTTGAGAAGCAATCAAGGTCTAGTTATACTCCAAGAGAATTTGCTCGCTACGGCCTTCTTCTCAGACCTGTCTTATCATTCAAAATTCCAGCCGCCGATAAGAATGCGCAAGCAGCTGCCTAATTTTGCGTCGCTAGCCCCAAGAGCAACGGACTGACAAACTGCTGATTTGAGTGATAATATCCCCAGAGAGCCTAGTATTGAAGTTGAAGTGTCCAAGTTTGATTTGACCCAGTCATAGTAAACACCTCACGATGTACTGCCATATCAACGGTATGTCTATGTCACGGTTACTCCTCGGAGGATGTCTAATTTGGGCCCTGGGAGCTCTTGATGGAGAGCCAGGACTGCCAACATCCCTGAATCGAAGAAGATCGAAGACATTTGCTAGAATTTGGGTTGTGCTCAAGGACGGCATGTGTAAGTAATGACGAACTCAGCTTCTCTCTCCCGTAAACGCTTCTTTAGTTCCTTGTGGTTGCTTACTATTCCACCTGTTTTCTATTTCTAATACATCTGTCGGTGGTTTTGTCTATCTCCTAACCCCTCCTGGACACGGTGCAAGAAAGCTACTCGCTTGCTCGTCGTTGTCAACTATAGGAACGTTAAGGCTTAGAAAGGCCCGAATGAGATCGTCGCTTACATGTAAAGGGATAGATTAACCTAACCGTACAGCAAGGAATGGCGACGGCCCTCTCAACGGTCATCGTTGGGCCTGCTCCCACGTGTTGCCGAAACTGGAATCTCGTCTGACAACCTTGCGCTAACCCAGCGAGCATTTATGAGACGAGTTGATGTGAGATCTGGTAAGACCCCAACAAAATCCCCCTGCTCCACTATGTCTGCACCCTATTACTTCAAGAACGATACCGTTCTCTCAAAAAATGCCCCTTCCTCAAGGTGTTTCCATCCAGAATTTTCCTTTCCAGACGCCGACATAATCCTTCGTTCATTCGAAGGTACCCTGTATCGTATTCACTCCTACACATTGCGCAAAACATCAGGCTTTTTCGACACGATGTTTAGTCTGCCTCAACCGATGCAGCACAAGGACGAGCCAGGTCGGTGTCAAAAAGGCCCGGTAAACGGGGTGGACGAGCCGGAGGAGATCCCCATATACGAATCAGATTTCGTCCTTGAGAGGCTACTTCGTCTCCTGTGTAGTATTCCAATTCCGTCATGGAAGTCATACGACGAAGTCGACCTTGTTCTCACAGCGGCCGAGAAATGGGACACCCCTGGCCCTATCGCCAGCATACGCACTACATTGACATACCCCCAATTCCTTACATCAGAACCTTTGCGATTATACGTTCTCGCTAAGCATTTTGATTGGAAGGAGGAGGCTAAACTCGCTGCAACACATACTCTTGCGTTGAACCTACATGATGTAGGGCATGCTTCGTTGTTAGATAAACTGTCGTCGATAGACAGGTTACAACTGATGAACCTTCATCGAAAGCGGCGAGAGATGTTCAAAAGACTTTTGGATAGTCCTCATCGATTCGTAGCAGGGAATAGGTAAGCGGTGTCAATCAGTCCCCGCATTTGGACACTGATGGTGGTACTCCAGTTCATCGCATCATTGCTGTCACTGCGGTATAACACAGCTGGATAATCGTACATGGAGGGCATTTAAGAACGCCATGTTCGTAGAAATAGACAGGCGCCCACTAGGAGACACGATTGGGCAATCAGCTGACTGGCCGGAAGCAAAAGCCTGCTGGGAAGCAAAGTGTACCAAAGAGGGATGCGGTGGACTGAGCTACGACAGAGTGGCAACTTTAAAGCAGATTAGGAACTGCATCGATGTCTTGCCCAGTACGATTGATGATTGAGCACTAGAGGGATGTTCGCGGACGTAGCCCTTCCTCACTATCACCAGGTGCCGGCTTCTATGGCGATTACTTACATACCACGCCCCACATAAACCAGTTAGCGAGTTATCTAAAGAAGTTGGGTTGATCAGCATTGAAACCCCAAGTCAATATCGATGTACTTGAGACAAGTGTCATATTTTCGGGTGTCTGATTGATGTGCATTTTGCGCGCGGTGACAGCCTGAGGTAAGAATATAGATCAATCATAGGATTCGGAAGGTGGCAAACCTTTTTTAATCGCCTATTCGTCGCTTCTAACATCACATCGCGATAATACGATTGACTCCTATGAAGCTGATGAGCAGATTGATGATAGAATAGTTTTGGCACATACATTTCCCGAGTGAACCTCGAGAACCTGGGTCACGTATTCGGTGGACCTTACAAGTTCCCGTGGGCAAGGTTCAAATAGTGCATACCAGTCAAACAAGACGGACGACCTGCATGGCCCACATGGCCACTTTGTACGCCAGAAAATCGGATAAGGGACATATCTTCGTTTACTTCTGTCGCAACTTGAACTTCTGCTCCATTATCCGCAACGTTTAAATCTTTATCAACTTGTCATCTGCCAAGGGCGCGTTGGGAAGCCACTCACCTATTTATTAATTTTATTAGGCTCAAATAATTTTCGATCCTGTCCTTGACCGACAAAAGCCTCCGCTAGTTTACCGCAACTGCAAACTGCAAGGTGTCATATGACACCGGACTTTCCCATGAATCTAGGAAATTTATTGACTATTGCAGCAGATGATGTGTTCAATCTGTCATATGGTCAGCGCCCTGGGAAACCAGCATACCAAATCCGCTTGCTTTGAGAAGGAAAATATTCGGATACGGGGAATCGAACCCCGAGCTGCCGCGATCTTTATGAGAGGCGGCAATGTTAGCCGTTACACCATATCCGAGCGATGTTAAACATCGTCCTCTGTCGAACTATAGTAACTACAGAGCGGGACAACTTAGCTAATCGCTCAAAGAAAAAAGTGCATTCTGTAATCAGGCTGGCGCTCGCCTTAATAGGAAATTGTATACCTAGAATGCTGGTCATTGAATATTCATGACATCCATGAGGTTGGACTTACAGGTAGTCGCTGTACTTTGTATGCACTGTGGCTGTACCTTCGTCGACGCAAGGCTAACGCTGACATATCCGGCCAGTCGGCCTTGTCCATGGCAATGACATTCTAGTCGATAAATTCCTCGAACACGAGGTTGAACAGACAAAGGAATGTGATGGCAATGGAAGGGAGTACTCATCCGTGCCAAAACGCTGGACAAAGCAGTGTCGTCAGGGATGGATCTATGAATAGTGATTTGAAGTTATCAAGTAAATTCCCGCTTATTCAGATGAGGAAAAAAGTGACTTCCAGTGGTACAGGATAAGCGTGATATGGGTGAAGTCATATGAGCTCCCGTAGTTCCACTAGAGTGGTTGTACGAAGAGAAAACCATCAAAATAATTCAGTCTTGGTGTGCAAATACACCACAACAGTAAGTTTTGAATGAGTTGCCAAAATAGGAAGTTAGTCGTCAATTTTACATTGTTCATGCAAATCACAATGGGGCCAGTGTAAGTCCATTGAACGCCTGATCTGTGGCATGGAAATGATTATAAAAATGTTTAGGCGCCTTGTTTACCTTTCAAACCTCCCTCTTCGTCTCGTTTGTTCTGACGACCTCCTGTAGCCTGCTGTAACGATTCTATTGCTTTCGCCTTTGTAGTCTAACGCCTATATCGCAAGTCGATTCACGAACTTTTACTTTATTCTTCATGTCAGCCTCTGCTTTCACCGCCATTTCCGTCGCCTCGATATTCCTCACCCGTCCATTCGTCTATCTCGGTATACCGTCTTCCGCCATCTCCAAAGTCAGCAACCTCTTACACCGCGCCCTTGCGGCCACTGGTGGCGATTCTCAGACGATATATCTCCGTCGAGGCGTTGTCCCTACCCTTCACGAGATTGCGTGCACATGCGACCCCGAGATCCTTGCTTTGATGAAGGCCTTATTTGGTGCTCTTCCCCCTGCCAATGACCGTGTCTCCTTATCCCCTTCATCCGTCTCTGTGCATGTGGCCCTTGCACTTGTATGCCACTACTTTCATTTGACGTGGGACGACTGGTTCCTCGCACTTGGCGGTACGGCATTCAAGCTTGTGCTACGCCCCACAACCGTCTATGTTGTCAAGGAATCCGATGGGTATACCGGCGTGGTATGGACGGATCATAGCGCTTTTCGCGCTTCGTTAGCACCACTGTCCAGCGCGGCGAGCGAAATGTCCGACTCTGACGATGCAGACAATAATAGCTCCCGCCCTAGCTCGCGCCTATCGACGTATTCATTCTCATCTCGCTCGTCCGCGAGTTCTCATTCTTCTATCGTCTCCGCCTCTTCGTTCCCCTCCCTCTCCAAATCATTTTCGCTCCCTACCAACACCCCGCCAGTCCCCGCATCTAAAACTCCTACTCAGTCCTCCTTTATCCCTGCCTCCACTAGGCACACCTATTCTATTCCCCTACTCGCACCCATCACCAATGAGTCCTTGACGCGCTCTACCCCCCGTCCAGCCAAGTCACTCACACCCAAGCCGACTACCTCTTCGCCGAACTGCAAAACGAAGTATCTCTACCAAGGTGGTGTGAGCAACGTCTTGACCGGTGGTGTCATGCTTGGTCCCAGTTCAACCCCAACTCCAGATCTAAAGGAACCGCCACAGACTCCGAGGCATGCTCCTCTTACGCGGTCCCCTGCGCGCGCCTAGGCCTCTCCCTGCCGGAGTGCTTGAGCTCGTCCCTCATGACAGATGAACCAGAAACGAACTTTATGCGAACAAATTGGCTCAAATTTTGTATGTCTACTCTCAACGCAAAGTGTATTGCTACTTCGCTATTGCTCTCTTCATTACCTCTCTCTGCTTCCTCAGCTAGCTAATCGTATATGTGTGCCTCTCCTTTACCTTTTCCTCTCATTCTGTCATTCTGGTTTTCCGGTTTCTGTTTATTGTAATTGAGTCTCTTCCTTCCTTGCCATGTCTTTCCCAGATTTATCAATTACTACGACTCCTGATCTAATGATATGCTCCGGCAGCTTTACTTATGTTCACATTTTCTGTCTTATCACTGGCCATCCTTTGTGAACACCATTTACTATCTTGTACAGAGCACTAACTGCTCGAACATGCGGTTCATAGTGAATTTTTTCTGTAGGTATACANNNNCATTTACTATCTTGTACAGAGCACTAACTGCTCGAACATGCGGTTCATAGTGAATTTTTTCTGTAGGTATACAATGGTATATGTGAATCTCAGCAGATCCTAGGGCTCGCATACGAAAACCGTCCCATTCCACACACTCCTCTGAGGATACATGCAATGCATCCTTGACTGGCCGGTCTCGTCCGTCCCAATAATGACTTCTGGTGCATTACCATTTTCGACCCAATCAACCATTGCAAGTAGCACATTGTGTGACGAGTCGTTCACCGCATTGGAGGCAATACCACCCTGACCGAATAAAGTAGCACCTGGACCACCAGCGCAGTGATCCATCCCCGGTATCAAAAACAGTCGGTAGAAGGGGTCGAGAGATGGCATAGAAAGCGTTTCCGAGATCAGGTTGTACATTTGTTTGGAGTTTCCTGACGCGATGAGCTGTGGGTGTCAAATGAATTCCTATAAACTATCGTATCGTCAAGAAAGAGACGCAATCTTTACCTGATCTTCGTCCATGATAGGTGAGAAACTTTCCTCCGCGAGATTCGAAAGCCGAAAGGTCGCCACTAAAGGTTTCGATGTCTCCAGGATTGATACGATCCCCAAGTTCAATCGTCGCCAAGTCAAAGGTTGTAAAGTTGTAATTCGAGTCATTCAGTATCGCAAATCTGTACCATCCCTAGAATTTTCAATTTTCTTACTTCAATTCTTTGGTCGAGTTTGACCAGAACGACATACAACGGATATGGACAAAATCATACCGCTAAGAAGTGCTCCAGCATCTCCATCCCCCTCCGCACCAGGATCATAGCGCGAATAAAGCAGCTGCCCATCTAGTCCAAAGAGTGGCTGATATATCTTGTGCAACGCATCAACCTGAGGCGACGTGAGGCAGTTTGTTGCATTGCTAATACTAGTGCATAGAATAGCCTCTGGCCTGAATTCGCATGCATCTGGTTCCGTGATGATACCATCCAATACTCCATCCAGTCCATCGCACTGCTTTAGAACCTCAGCAGCAATCGTATCCCACAGTGTAGCTGGTATGAAGCTCGGATTTCCCGTGGGATCTGGCGCACCAACATATCGCCCAAGGATTGCACTCCATCCCTGAAGATTGTTCCAATTGGTAGCTGGCGAACCAGCGACTATTCCATCAAAGTCATCTGGGAACTTGAGCGCTGCTTGGGTCCCCTGTCGTCCACCCGTCGAGCACCCAAGGTAGTACGACTTGTCCTGCGGACGCCCGTAGTAAGCCTCAACAATCTGTTTACCGATTACGGCCTCGACGTGTACAGCACGAAATGCGAAATCGTTTATGACTTCTGGGTGATCCAGGAAGAAGGAGCCATCGCTTCCGTCATGCCCGTTGTCCGAACCAATGGCGGCGAAGTGGAGTGAGGATCCGTAATCAAGGTTCGTGTAATCGATGCCTTTGTGGATTCAGTGCGAAAACAGAAAACCAAATGAATGAGGTATACAGCCATCAAGACCTCCGTTTCCCAATCCAAGAAACCTCCCAAACCAGGTATCAGGTAGCCACGCCTCGGCGTGAACGACGGATGTTGAGGTCGTGTTGATGAAAAACTGAACACGGCATAACGAGGATGATACGAGTGCCTCAGATTGACAGGATCCAGGCGTAGAGACATTTATAGGGCCGACAACGTGAATGGCCGAGGATACTGTCGTATTCTCCACACGAAGGTGAACTAGCTGCGAACAAGAACTTGTCGATATCTTCTTTGTTGCAATAGAGTAAACCTGCAATGCTTTCTGCAGGAGCAGACCTGTAATGAAGAACAACATCGTCTTTCGTCGGATAGATGACTCTCGCAGCATCGTTTTAAACTCTTGGAAAGTCTTGTTGGGTGGGTAAGTAAAACTGCACCAGTGACTTACGATACCCAAATAGGTCATTCTACCACCACATAAAGAGTTTCGATACACGCAGGATAGAGCCGAGTCCAACGGAGTCGGCTGGCCGCAAATCTATGAGGGTTCCTTGTCTCAGCCGTTGATCAGTGAGTCTTTGAGAGAGGGTACTCCAAGGATATTTTGGCCGAAGACGAGAACTTTTGGTTGCATACTCGCGTTCGAACGTTTGATGTTCAATATCACTACAGACGTCTATATTTTTATCCAGGAGACCTGAAAAGTCGGTTGAATTCTATGAATTAGTCAAACTAAGGCACAGTGCACAATAAGATTTTAGTCAACTTCAGAGCTGCTAGTGCCACCACGTACGACTGATATTCCGTACATCTTCCATTTCTCGCACGCCTTGGTTCGTACCAAATGTATTGGAAGAAATCTTCTGACAAGTACGTTGAATTTTCAATTGGCAGTTAACGTTGATGGCATTTTATAAGTAATCTTATCTGATGATCAATGGATGCGATGATGGTTACAGCGGCAGAGACGGCTGGCAACACATCTATCATCGATACTTATCATCCAATTACCATCCAGGTGTTTCAACCAACCGCACGTTTATTTAAAGACCCCACTCAGGTCAGCTGATATTACCTGAATCTTGAGCTATCACCAGCACGTTTGACGCGACCACGCGTTGAAGAAAGCGGGTCAGTATTGAACGCAGGGATGGCTTCTTCGCTAAACAGAGGGATCTTTTGCTGGACACACGTGTCGGCATTCGTTCTGTGCTTTTGAGGGGAAATCTTATGAAGCGTTGTTCTTCTGGAAGACAAATATTCTTTGACCATGCTTATAAGAAGGGCTCACGAGCGCATCTCCCTCAGCAGCTAAGCTTTTCTCCTGCTTTGCCCCGCCATGAAGTCTAGCGCCCTCCTCACCTTCGTCACTTTGGCCGTCGCTGCCTCGGCCTCTCCAGTCTGGCCCATTGACGAGCTCATGCAGTACACTCCTGATGTTCTCAATCTCAAGGCTCACATCAAGAACGTTGTCATTCTCGTTATGGAGAATCGCTCGTTGGACAACTTGCTTGGTGGTCAGACGATCAAGGGCCTCGAAAATTCCATTAACAATGGTCCCTTCTGTAACCCCTACAATCTCACCGATGCCTCCGAAGGTCAGGTTTGTAGTGCTCCCGCCGACTACGACTCCATCCTTGACGATCCCGACCACGCTGTCTACGGCAACAACATCGAGTTCTACGGCACCTTCGTCCCAGATAATGATGCTATTGCCTCCGGACAGTTGCTCCCCACTCAACAGGGCTTCGTCCATGAACAGATTCGTCTCTATGGCTCTAGTGTCAACAAGACCACTTTGGCCGCTCAGGTCATGAACTATTATACGGAGGAGCAGGTGCCGGTTCTCACCGAGTTGGTCCAGAACTTTGTCACCTTCAATCACTGGCACTCTGACATCCCGGGAGTAAGTTCGATCCATTTTCTATCTCAAGTGCATGATGACTTAACTGCGCCTTTCATAACAGCCTACTGATCCCAACCGTGCTGCTATTTGCTCTGGTACCTCCTATGGTCATGGCACCAATGATGACAGCTTCTCCGACCATGCCCACCCCCAAATGTCTATCTTCCAGCAACTCACCGAGACTGGCCACTCTTGGATCAACTATCACGACCCCGCCGGTGGAACTGGCCCCGATGCTGGCTACTTCAACTGGACTTACACCTCCAACAACACCGATAAGATCGTTAATCTTGCCAACTTCTACACCGACGCTGCCGCCGGTAACCTTCCCGAACTTTCCTACATCAACCCGTCCTGCTGTGGTGTCGGCAGTAACTCCATGCACCCCTCGGGCCTCGTCTCTGACGGTGAGGCTCTCATCAAGCAAGTGTACGAGTCTCTCCGTGCGAGCCCCCAATGGAACGAATCCCTCCTCATCCTCACCTTTGACGAGACCGGCGGTTTCCACGACCACGTCCCTCCTCCTTTGGCTCCCGCCCCTGACAATCTCACTTACACTGCTTCCACCCCTAACGGCACGTACACTTACCCCTTCAACCGTCTGGGCGGCCGCATCCCCACTCTCCTCATCTCGCCTTGGGTCGGCAAGGGAGTCGTCGAGCAGAAGGGAGTCAACACCCACGGACAGATCGTCTCTTACAGTGCCTCGTCATTCCTTCGCACCATGGGATGGCTTTGGAACTTCCAGGCCTTCAACCCCCGTATTGAGGCAGCTGCTTCCTTTGAGCATTTGATCAACTTTTTGCCTCGCGACGACACGCCCGTCACTCTCCCCGCCGCCTCTTCGTTCAGGAAGTAAACTACTTTACAACTATGATTCATAATAAGAAGAATGTGTGGCGTCTTGATTGGCCTCATTCTTCTAGCATTATGACTCTAACGCCTATAGTGACGATAGACAACGATCATACAAAAAATACACTATATATCTCTTATCGAATGCCCTGTTTGAGCTTAACTGGGGTAAACTTTTCTTGTTTGGATTACCATTCTACTAAGCGGGTATCTAGTTCATCACATTCGAATTAAGCACTGGGCTTGAATTGGGCAGCATGCGATGACTCACTCACGACTACTTTGGGAGAGTGATTAGTGGGTGGAACGAGGAGATCCAAAAGGCATGTGATGTCGCGATTTCATACTCCATTCTTGCGACGCAGAAAATGCATGACATTGGCAATTGTATCCCTGAGCAAGAAAGGGAACATCTGAGCTGGAAAGAGCATGACTGATGCGGTCAAATCACGGAAAATG
>JABAJV010000044.1:0-44519 GCA_018854895.1 Tricholoma furcatifolium
GGGGCAAATAAATTTCAAACAAAAACCCGCACCCGTCATTAAGTTATTACTCTTCCATACTTTGTTGGATCTCGTCCCTCCCAGCGTTCCGCGAATTCTTCGATGTCACGACCGCTGCTTAAGTGAAGTACATTCATTGGAACCATGTTATGTTGGTACATCGGCGCATTGGACGTTGCTGCGGGGTGTGCTCGCGAATCGATAACACGAAAGTCTGGCAGCTTTTCGGCAGTGTCTTCATTTTGCAGGCTTTGGCCAGGCGTGGGGTGTGATCCATCCGCCAAAGCGGCCAGCTCTTTGTAAGTGTACAACAAAGGGTCAACGCGGGGTGCGTAGGGATTAAAGTCGACGATGTGTCCGGGCCATAGGTCTCGAGTCAGGAAAAAGTCGAACGTGTCTTGTCATTCTTAGAATTTAGCCTTGGGATATTATGTTGCGATGAGAACCTACAGTCAGGAATTGATTCTCAATAGCTGAATGTCGTATATGCTTCTCCCAGTATTCCTGAATGGCGCGGGCAATTGACTGCTTCGTCTTCGGCTCATTTAAAAAGTCATAGTAGTTCATATCACGCTGTGAAATCGTTATAAACCTAATTCATTAATAATTTTTATAACCAGCAGGTGGAACATACCGACGAGGACATTGTGTCGCAGCACCACAAAGCACATCTCAACTCTCGGCTACGGTCCATGGCGTGCCATTTCCGCAAGACTAGTTCAAGCTCATGAGAAGATGGTGGATTATCACACTCTGCGAATACATTTTTCTGCACTGAGGTCATGACTGATAAAATCGGAAAATTTGAGCAGGTAAACGTCTGATGGCGACGAGGCAGGAAGTATTCATGCGGCATCCTTGAAAACATCGTCGTTTGACCAGAAGTGTAATAACAGACGCAAGGCTTACCTTTGGGGATGGAGGGTTGAGTTTTAGAAAGACAGCCTCGTAAGACGCAATGCATTCTCGAATCTGAGCGTCCAATTCAGGGAACGCAAAAGACGGTCGATCTTCAGGGTCCCTTCCTCATCGTCCGCCAAGGTGCTCTCTGCAGGTCTGAAGAAACTTTGAATTGGGAGCAGAGACTGACGTGTTTTCTGATCCTTCAGGGACAAATACTCCATCAGGAATTGACTCCTTGTGACAAAGGTCGTATTATGGTTGAACGTGGTACCACGACGAAGAGTTGGAAAGAGAAAACGTAAGCTGTCGTCTGTACGTTTAAAGACATTGTTGGGTCAAAGATTATGCATATCATGAATAAGAAGCGTGAGACCGTATAAGAATACTAGCATCTGGATGGATGGTGGATGGAGGTAATAATTTAACAATGTGTAGTATGTTCTGCCAATTGGCCCAACCCATATAATCATATAGCATTGATAGATGGGTATGAACATCATAAGGACAAGAAAACCCCAATACTGATTCATCCAAGACGAACACTCTTGATGACCTTGGATATACCAGACTTCTCTCCATCGTATCTTCCCGTCTCTGCAAGACCACCTTTGAAAACTGCTTTTTGTGAAGAGAGCTTCTTCTTGGCTTTCTCGAACTTGAGGCGCTTCTTGACTCGGGGATTGCGGACGCTCTTTGGACGATGAGGTGTGAGACCTTTGTTCGCCAAGATTGCGCGTGTGAGCGAACGTGGTCCACCTGCTGCACCCTCGTCGAAATCGGGACTAAGAGGAATGTAAGAATTCGACCAAGTGAATAACCAGAGGTAGACATACCGCGCTGCTTCCACCGTCGCTTCGTATTCCGCTTTTTTCTGCTCCTTTTTCGCTTTTGATTTTTTCTTGACGAGCTCGTAATAACCATCAGGACCATCTGGTTCCATATCTCCCTCCTCATCCTTTGCTTGCCGTGTTCTAGGTTCGGGTTCCGTGTCGTCCAAATCTTCACCGCCCTGACCACGTTTATTATTTTCTCGGGTAAGGCGAGCCTCTTTTTCCTTTTTCCTTTCGCGATAAGGAATATCATCATCGCCTCCCAAGGCCTGGTTTCTAGCACCTTTACGTCTAGCACTTGCACTTTCGATCTTGGAAGTATGGAAGCGCAAAGTCTTCTTCCGTGCAGACTTGTCTGCCGCGTCTGCATGTTGAAGGGAGGCAGCCTCGCCATAAGTATCGGTAATACCTGAGTCGAGTGCGCGAGACGATGACACCTTGGATGACACGAATTCTGGTTCAACGAGATCAAAGACAGGGGAAGGATCGGCAGATTTTAAAGTCTTGCGCTTCTTCTTCGGCCGCTCGCTTTCTGGCTCAGCTTCCTGGGACGATGCTTCCTTCAGCAGCAGGTCTAGCTCGCCTTCTTCCATGCCCACATCCTCGTTTTCATCCCAAAGAGCCGTCCCGTCTTTCATGATTTCGTTCCATGTCATACTTTCATCCTCATCCTCATCTTCGTCTTCGTTTCCTTCATCCTCATCCTCCTCAGAATCCGAGGCATCAAAATCAAGGTCTTCGAGGGTTGTAAGCGACTGTTTCAGGGTAAGAAGGCGACGTAAAATGGGATGTGTCTTCAGCAGTTCTGGTCGTTGCGTATATTTAGCCGAGCTTGCCAGATGAAAGTAGAACGCAAGGGTCGTTGTGTAGGTTAATAAAGCCTCTAAAAAGGAATGAGAAAAGGCGCCAATAGTGATACACCATAGGTACTCACGATAGTATATGTGTATCATCCCAAGGCTTAGCGCATCGGGATCCTCTGCCTCTATCCTACAAGAACTTAGAATGTGTCGGAAATCCGTCCAATTCCAACTTACTTTTGAAGTTTGATCCGTGTCTTTGCAAGGTTTTCTACAGAGTCTTCCCAGTCGCGCGCTAAGGCCAGCGTTTCTGGACATGTCTTCTCCAAATGACGAATGATAAGTTTTTTATCTTGCGGAAGGGATTGAATCACCACAGGCGCAGGCTCTGCAAGTGCACTGTCAAGAGGACGAATTGTCAGTTTGTACCGTGAGGTTAAAGAAAGGTATGCACGCACTCAAGATCATCCGTTGGTTCAGTGTCCACGGCGTCTGCCAAACCGAAGTCGGCGTCCTGCATCTCCTCGCGCGTCTTATTCTGTAGTCGTTTGGCCTCTTGTTCCTCCAATTCATTCCCTTCTTCATCATCTGATTCTAGCTGGGCTGCATTGGAGGAATACCATGCAGCTTTTGTCTTCCCCCACGTCTCTTCTTCAAATTCCGAACCCTCCTCTTCCGACTCATCCTTCGACTTGCCCTTCTTTTTTGGCCTCTCCTTTTTCCCCTTCTTTTGCGACGCGCTGTACTCTTCTAACTCCTCATCTTCATCCAACTCCTCGTCGTCCATGTTCACATCTCCATCCTCGTCTGTGTCCGCATCCATACCCTTTAGCGCAAAAACTTCATCGTCTTCACCCTCATCATCACTCCGTCGCAATACATTGTCACCATCAAGCAGTACTTTGTCTCTCGAAGCATGGACTATAAAAGTTAAGCGGAGGAAGTTCAAATAAAGTACATTAACATACAGAGGTCTTCTTCGTCCATAGGGATGTCAGAAGCTGTCTTCCATTTTGCGATTTTCGAATCAGCGCGATTCACTGGCCGTGGTTTTTTGCCATCACCACGGCCTTTTGTTGAACGACGACGAGGCATTCAAAGCTTGAAGGTTGTAGTCTATGAGAGAGTTTTTTGAAGAATTGATATCACAAATAATCACAGTCATCCCCATTTGGTCTCTGTCACATTCCTGTTAGTGGCCCACTGACTTACTGCACTAACATAGGTAGGCGCTTGCTTTCAACCAGGTATGATGGTGCATCACATCTCTGGTGCTGTTCATCATGATAACGATGCTGTCTATTTAGGTGATAAAAACATACCCAGACGATGGCGTCCTGCGAACTCCTACCCATCGAGGTCCTGGCACATACATTTACTATTTTGGCGTCAGAGCAGGATTTCAGCAGCTTGAAGTTTCCGATTGACTTGTCCCAAATACAGTGGTCAGTGGGACGTGTCTGCAGACATTGGAGAGTAGTTGCGCGCTCAGAACGTCGCTTATGGAATAGGCTGCATATAACAGTGACACAATCCGAATATCTGGAGAAGGCGATATCATTTCTTCGTGCAATCCACCTAACTTCAATTGGTCCTTTGTCAATCTATCTATACTGGGGTATTGAAAACAATACAATCGGATCGCTTATACTCCCACTGACCCACCAACTGGAGAAATTCGATTTGCGGATCCATGAGCATGCATGCTATGCACTTGCTGACTTACCTCCTGAGTCATTCCATGACATCGTTGACTTCGCTTTCTTTGTCTCCTTGGACTATTCCGCCAATAGTGGAAAATTGCTCCCGTTCTTGAAGGGTCTCAAACTTTTCAAGTTCATGAAACATTTACGGAAGCTCCAATGTGGTGCTATAGCGTTCCAAGAGGGGTCATATGCTCTTGTTTTTGACAACCCATACATCCCTTACCACCAGTTAACCCATCTGGACCTACAAGAT
Source organism: Tricholoma furcatifolium (assembly GCA_018854895.1). Taxonomy (NCBI): domain Eukaryota; kingdom Fungi; phylum Basidiomycota; class Agaricomycetes; order Agaricales; family Tricholomataceae; genus Tricholoma; species Tricholoma furcatifolium. The sequence continues at coordinate 4,493 of JABAJV010000044.1, forward strand.
GTCTTCCGCGCTAGCCTCTACAACCTCATACCACTTCTACGCAAGTGCACATTGCTACAATCGTTGCTCTTACCCTCCATCCAACAATCTGCGCTCTCGATAATGGAAAATGAAGAGTTGTTACCGAAGCTAACGTCGGTGCAAATGGACGAAGACCTCAGGGCTTCTGTCATTCCAATGCCATGGAGGCGCCTTACGCAGCTGACTTTGATTTATATGCATGAAGGCAATATGGGTATGGTGCTTGATGTCCTGGAGAAGACCACATGCCTTGAACATCTCACCTTGCGACCATATCTCGACCCATATAATGATCAAGGCGATCGTATGATTACTTTAACTCATCTTCGTACTCTCACCGTCTCTCCTGAGGATTATTGGGCCTTTTCCCGCCTCATTGTTCCCCAGCTTCGCGAGCTTTATGTTTATAGTTATCAAGGAGATGAAGATCACACTAGGGTGGAAGAGGAACTCAAACCGCTCTACACGCGCTCGGGATGTACGCCTCGCATTATTCATGTCGCCGAGGTGTAGGGGCCTAGACAATGCACAATCCATCCATTGATCACAAGAATAAATTTGACGGTTATATAACTCCAGGTAGATACCCATCCGCATATGTAGTCAACTCAAAGCGTACCCTCAAACCTGTAATTTCGTAACCACTGCCACAATACCATTCTTTTCGTGAGGATATTTTCCCTGAATAATTTATTGCTTGCACTTCAACGAGTACGAACCCTTTGTTCATATACAACAGAAGAGAGCTCCCTCCCAATCACTCATGTTCACAGTGGTGTTACGATACGCAGGAAGAGAAGATGCAGCGCAGAATACACAATATCTTGCGAACCATTTGTACAAAGATATCCTCAAGAGGTATAGATCAGACACGGATATTCAAGCTCGCACAAGCTGAAAAAAATATCATTTGTCTGGGGAGACCGAGAAACCCTTTCCAGCCAGATTTTATTCGCCTAGTCAAGCACCTTCCAGCGCCCGCATGAAATTGTTTCTATTTGCGTGAGTCCAAGTTGGATGACATGTCCTCGTTATTCAACGCCAAGCCTGCATTGGGATATGGCCAACTCTGGCCATGAATCTGCTCTCATTGATGCCATAATCCAATGTTTCTGTCTCGTGGCGTTTTCCGTGTCTTTCAGTGTGGTGCCTCGAGAACAAATATTCAGCAATTCCGGCTGATAGTAAAAGGCTTGTCCAATGAGTTCATACACGCTTCAGCGCTCTTAATGAATATCTTACCAAGGTCCTTGAAAATAATCCGTCCTTCATGGGCATTTAAGCTTTTCCTTTCCCTTTCGAGGAGGACCTGGGTGCATGATATCAATAATGACTCCAGCAAAGGTGACTCGAATGAATGGATGAGAAAATCTGGGGAAATTACTCACGCTTCGGCCCCAACGTTCTTCATAATCGTTAACTTGCCAGATGAAGCAGCCTGAACCATCTGATTCTCGATAGATTTATTAATTTTGGCTGTGAGATCCTGGAATGGCTGAATCAGCCATGAAAAAGGATTTAGATGGGTTGAGGACGCACTTTCTTCATGGCGGCCTGCTTCAACAGAGCAGGTTTTTTTGGTGCGATATGTCGTTGGCCTTTTTTCGTATTTGTAGCGGCCTTGTGAGCGTGCCGAGACGCAGAACCTCCCGATTTTGCCTGAAGTCCCTTAGTTTTGCCCTGAACCATCTCTACGGCGGAAACTCGCTCGAAAGAAAGTAAATGAGTGGATGCTGAGGGAAATATGAAGTTAAGAGCGTGTTGCCAAGTTTGGACCCTTGGTGGACCAAATTTTTCCACGCTCAGCAGAAGCGGGACCATCGCTCCCGCCATCCACCGAACTATCAACACTCGTGTCGGGCTAACTTTGCGGGCATGGTTGCCTCAACCTCAAGCCTCTTGCGCATACAACGTGCTCTCAAAACCTCTGGACGGGTGAATTTTGTGTGAAATCCAGGCCTACTTAATGAATAACCTTTCGTTTTCTCCAGCGTGCATATCACGACCTCGTTACCCTTCCGAGTCAAAAGCCTATCGTCTCTCAGGGAATTCCAGGATACAGCGCTGTTAGTGGCCATGTCGTAACAGTTTTTGGATGCACAGGGTTCTTGGGGAGGTACCTCGTGTCCAAGTTGGGTGAGTGGAAAGTTGTTCTCGGTTCATTCTCATGCCTCATCCCAAAATACCATTCGTAGCAAAGATGGGAACACAAGTTATTGTTCCATACCGCGACGAAGATGAGGCGCGCATTTTTAAGCCCATGGGTGATTTAGGCCAGATCGTTCGAATGGTGAGGTTTTGACCTGTCACTCCAAGCGGCAAACTAATGAACGTATCAAGGAATGGGATATTCGCAACGAACAGCAGATTGAAGAATGCCTTAGACACTCAGATATCGTCTACAATTTGGCGGGTCGGGACTTTGAGACAAAGTACGTAACAATCCTTAGTTCTAAATACTTGACTTGACATGAAGACGCGTCTAGAAATTTTGATTTCAAGTCCGTGCACGTCGATGGTGCCGAGAGGATAGCCAAGATCGCGGCTCAGGCCGGTGTATCGCGGCTTGTTCATGTTTCCCACTTGAACGCTTCAGCGAAATCTGAGTCCCAGTTCTACAAAGCAAAGGCCGAGGGTGAAGAGCGTATCAAAGCCGCGTTCCCCACGGCTACCATTGTGCGACCTGGGTCAATGTATGGCTATGAGGACAAGCTCCTCACGAACATGGCAGGTGTGTAAAGTATATCTCATTCAACCGACCATACGCTGACGATTACTTGTAGTTTGGCCCATTTGGTGGAAACTAAACCATGGCGAAACAAAAATACGCCCGGTGCATGTAGGCTTCTCACCTTCATATCATCCCGCTGTCCCGACGTGAAAAAAAATCTCTTCTAGGTCTTGGATGTTGCACAAGCTCTTGTCAATCTCATGTCAACCCCTCAACTTGCGGGCACTGTGAACCTGCCTGGACCTTCTACACTGACCTACGAATACCTCCTTGACCTGGTGTCCTCCGTCACATTGCGCCCTCCCACTCGTGCGCCTGTTTTGCCGAAAGCGGTTGCCAGTGCTCTTGCCAAGGCTGCTCAGAACGTGTGGTGGCCGGCCCTCAGCCCCGATGAAGTGATCAGGCGATACATCGACGATGCTGACGTCCCCGGAGACTGGGCTGCAGTCGGAATGACGGAGCCTGCGGAGATAGAGTCCCATGCTATTACTTATCTCCGCCGCTACCGCTCTGCGTAAGTTGGGATGCGTTGACTCTGCCGCGCCGAAGTTTGACTATCGTTCACAGGGAGAACTATGTGCGCCCTGTCGTAATTCCTGCACGGCCAGCGCCTGTAATTGTAAGTCCTCTTTCTTTGTTTTTGACATCAATTGATTGAACTTGACGGGTGTATAGGCAGCGGAGTGAACGGGTGTAGATTTTCCTTAGATACAACGCTGTCTTGTCACCTAAATCAATCTATTGGAAGCTCATTGTTGTGATCAAAGAGCAAAAATAATGTGTACTGGTGATTACCATGGTCATGGGCAAAATGATAGCATAGATATGGGAGAGTGGGGATGTTGTATCCGAGGGGCGAATCTGTAGCCTAGTATTACACATATGCTCGATAGGGAAAAATTATGGAATAGCAGTGTGGGGGAAATAAGACACCCGACACTGGTGTGAGTGGCACGGCTGCTGAGCTACGTAGTTCCCTCAAGGTTGTGTAGTCATGGGGCTTAGAAGCCAGGCGGTACGAGTGCCTTTTGAGCGTTGGGGTTAGACCCTGGAGCTGGGTATGGTGAAGGGGCAAGCATCTTGTGATGTGTCAGAGGAGTGGATTTAGAAAACAACAAAAAGAATTCACCTGTTGAGCACCCTGTTGTTGCTCCATCATCTCCTTCTCTTGGGCGACAATTTTTGCCTCATCCTCGAGACTGAGGGCCAATGGAAGTGCGACGAGTAATGCGGAAGTTGTGATGACCCAAACGATGTTTCCTGCGATTTTTCCGCCACGTTTTATTAGAGAAGCAGTCTTTGATACTCGTGAGGCAATGGAATGACGTGTGGATGGTGGGACGATGTCGACGAGAGCGGCAACACGGTCGAAAAATGTCTCGTCTACGTCGTCGACTTCTGAGGCTACGGTTGAGATAGAGTCTGTCGACTCTGTGCGGGAGTCATCTTCAGAGGCATAAGGAGAACGACCGACGTCGACGTCCTTTTCTTCAACGATTTCGACCTTAACCATGTTGACGTTTGCTGCAAAAGAAATTTTCGGTTCCGAAACTCGACGCGAGCCTTTCAGAGAACTTCCTAATTTGGATATTTGCTTGGCTCTATTAGTATTCCCTCGACCGCGCATGCTTATAAGTGAGATTGAGATGCTAATCCAGTCTTCTCCCCCTCTTCCCCCTTTCCCGTCCTTCATTATCCCTTGAAAATGTCTGACGACGTTCAACACGTTCCCAACGCAGTGAGCTCACTATCCAACGCGTTCCGACATTTCTCACTTAACAAATCCCAGTCCCTTCAAAATCAAATCGACGCTTATAATAGATCTCAACCACCTCCACGCAAACAAAATACCGCGTGCGATGCCTGCAGGTTCGTCCCAGTACCTCGATCCCCTCGTTTCTACAATATGTTGTTCCAGAGCGAGGAAAGTCAAATGCAATCGCTTGCCCGGCCAGGAGAAGGTATCGTGCGCCTCTTTCAAACACCAACATCTCTCCCCTCATTTCCATTCTGTTCTAGTGTCAGGTAGCTACCATAACATGCAAATTATCTTCTGGATTCCTCATTGCCATCCTAGCATTGTCTATCCAAGAATTATCCCTGCACGTTCGTCTGTTCAACCCTTCCATCAGTTCTTCACTCACAGTCTATAGGCATCACATTCAACAAGCCACAAGCGAGAAGAAACGCGCTGCGTCCATTGGCCGGAGACCTAGGCAAAATAGCTCAGCACCATCCAGCAAATATGCTGTCCTCGATCCTTCCGGTAAAGCGAGCCCTGTCTTAGGCCGTTTTGCGGAACCACCATCGCCAAGGTACCCAAGCGCCTTGTCGCTCTGTCCGTTTGGGTTGCTGACACTTGCCGTGTACTAGTGGTTCATCTCCGGTGACCCTGATAGCGTACGAATCGCAACTTGTCATCCATAATTTGTTTCTGACTTCCTTCTTAGGTCTTCTTCTTCTAGCATAGACAATGGCGCTACCATGGCACCACCACCAATCTTGAATCATCAAAATCTTCCCCTTGGAGTCAAATACGGATTCTATCCGCCCATAACGCTCTCGACAACTACTCGAGAGCTTCTCGCGTATATATTTGCGCCACCTGAACCAACGGAGTAAGATTGCTTCTCGTATATTTCCTTCTCTTAGACTTCATTACCACTAGGGATCCACCAGTGTTCCTTCGCGGATCTGGGCGAAGACCTTCACCTTATGATGCTTGGGGACTCGAAGCATTCCGACTCGAAGATGATACGTTCAAGGCTGAGTATGTTTTTATCAATCTTATACAACCCCCCCCGTCAAACTGGGAGAATCCCAACTGCATTCGGCCTCTAATGTTTTCTCCATCTTTTCATTTCGTTGGCGGTGATTTCATCTTCACCTACCCTTATTTCTTTCGCCGGCTCTCTCTATCCATCTGACTTCATACATCATTGTCAGATTTACGCAGGACCTCGTGGAGGTGTTTTTCCAGATTGTACATACCCGGCTCCCCCTCCTTAATCCCGCCCACTTCCGTGATGGGCTTCAACTTACTCCGTCAGCATCGTCTAGCACCAAGCCCCCCTTGCATCCTGCACTTGTAGCTACTGTCCTTGCGTGGGGCTCCAAGTTTTCAGAGCATTCACTGCTTGTTGCCGATCGAAAGCGCCGTGGTCAACAAAGCTTCCTAGCTAAAACCCTGATCGATCGTGCGCGAGACCTTGCTGAAGCGCTCAAAGTGCATCGAATACCGAACCAAGATCATGTGGTGATAGCGCTTCTTATCGAGCCTTTGCAAAGCCGTAAGTGAAGCCGTGCCCTTTCCTTCTTGTCCTGAGGTTCCCTATTCAGAGATAGCTGACGATCCCACCGGTATGAATGACATTCTTGGCCCTTGCAACCGCTTATGTTCTCTCTCAGGCTTCCGTGGATTCTGGCTGACGGCGGCAACGCGTCACCTTTTGGATCTTCAGGCATGTGGTAATGCATCAAATTAAACAGGTTATACTTATGGCACTGCATTTAGATCAACCACAAAGCTACTTTGGGTGCTATCGCTGACCCTGAAGCTCGCGCGATGATGGTATTTGCGTGGTGGATGGCATGTTTTTGTGATGCGTATGCGTCTGCTTACTATCGCAGGAAGCCAGTTCTCGATGACGAAGATTATGACATCGACTTCTACACCGGAGACCCGGTGATTGTGGGCAGCCTGGACGCCCAAGGATCTCTATCGTCTCCCAGAGAACAATTAGAAGTAAGCCCCACTCCCCTTGCCTTGACAATTTCCATCCACCCCTTCAGGGGTTCCTGACCGCGTGATATCCTGTGTAGGTCCTGGTGAGTGGAAGATTCTTCGATGGCTGCCACTGTATTCATTATTGACGAGAGGAACAGGGGTATTACCGCGCAGCCCATTCATTAGCCCGTATAACACGGGATATGTCCAGACAACTGTGGAAACCGGTGACAGATGCAGAAGGCATTCCACTTGAGACACTATATGGTTTTACACACGCACTCTCCGAATGGCGCGACAATTATCTGAGCGTCGTTGGCGTTCCTAGTAATTTCAAAGGGGACTGGGACTTTGTCTCTGTCCGTTTATTTTGCCTTCGATCTCGTCTATTAATTCTGACTTAGGTACCTATAGGCCGTGTCATCATGCGCGAGTGACGCAACATATCATGTCATGTGGATCATCCTTTTCAACGCTTTGGATGATTTCGGGGTGAAGGAGCTCAATAACCGAACGTTGGAGCCTAATAATACACGAGTAGAGGAGGTCAGACGCAAGGTCCTAGAAGAAGCCTTGCACGGTGCTCTTCGTATATCCGGGCTGGTAGGTGTCCTTCCCTCTCTTGCATACCCAAGTAAACTTTTTTGACGGGGTTGGTTTAGGCTCAGGTACTGACTATCAATGGCTATCTGGTAAGCAACTCCCCTTCTTACACACCCATCGGCCCCCCTTCTTCTCCAACGTAGATCTCCTCACTGGCCGCTTGCGCCGAGAGATGCGAGATGCTACAGATAGCCATAGCAGTCTGGGTCGATCGTACCCACTTCACGTTTTAAGTACTACCACTTACGTCCCCGTCCCGATCCAGCGACTCGATCCCGCGGTGATGCACGTCAGCTGCATCCAGGCCGGCACCCTGCTTGCACGCATGGGCAACGAGGCGGTGAAGCAGTGCATTAACGGGCTGAAGCAGTATTCGTACTCCTACGAGGAGGCAGGGGAGCAGGCGCGCGAGATGGAGCGCGTGTATGCCCAGGCGCTCGCGGGGGAGCCGCAGTTTAGCCATATGGGCGCGGCGTCGAGGACGACGCCGGAAGGCATGAGTGTGGATGACCAGGATGCGGAGGGGCAGGGGAGTGAGCGCATGAATTGGTCGCGGTGAGGTGGGTGCCACGGCCGGGTGTGCGCTGGTCACTGGCGAGGGTCGTGTCGCGGCCCGGGAGAATGAGATGCATCGTCCATGTATTTGTTTTGGCTCTTATGCTTAGGCTCACTGGAGTGTGACATGTGTGGAGTGGAGTGGATATATTGGCTACTGGTTATTGCTTGGTCAGTAATTTGACATCCAGTTCACAACTCTGTCGATATTTGGTCAGCGCTTGATGAATGTGACCAATAATATCCCTCTGACTGTACATGTCCCCAGAAGTACGTACTAGTGGTTTGATCAAAGAATGGGAAGTTGAAGTTGTTAACAACTGAACACGAATTTAAAATACTTTGATCAACTCAAGAATATCGTTATGCAATGATAGAGCCCCTTATAGAGCTCAGGTCAAAATATCAACGAAACGAATGCCAACAGACAGCTAATAACAGATACGGGTACGGGTACGACGGAGGGGTGCTTCAAAAAGAAGCCAGTCACTGGCAAGTCAGTATATAGAGTACGGATAATGTTCGTAGGGTGGGTGATCGATGGCCGGGAATACATGGATGAATAGGGTACTGGGTACTGGGTACTGGGTATGGCATGATGCGTAAGTATAGATGGATGGATGGATGGATGGATGGATGGATGGATGGATGAGATGGATGAGATGGATGCAATTGCAGTGTCTGAATCATGGTGTTGATGATGCGTTAAAAAAAGGGGGGGAAAGTGCGTGTTCTGGAGGAGACGGGGCTCGGGAGGGGGTGCGGTGAGGGGAGGGGAGGGGAGGAGGTGAGAGGGGAAGAGAGAAATAGTATTATTAAATGAGATCGTGCATTTTAAGGTTGATACTAGATACTATGCCAGACAGGAGATGATATGATACGAGGGTCTAGAGGAAACGAATTCGAGACGCGGAGAACGGAGAACGGAGAAAGCAGAGCGCAGAAGCCTGAGGGGAAAAAGAAAAAGAAAAAAATTGTACGAAGGAGCTTGCAAGGCGAAAATGGACACGGACACGGACACGGACACGGACATGGACACGGACGATGATAACAGCAAGAGAACGAAGAGATGCGCACACATAGATATGAGTATGTGGGGGCGACTCGGAGGAGACATCGATGCGGGCACCCAGCTGGGTACACAGCAGCACCAGCATACGACGAGGCACTGTGGTCCAAACCACGCGTCGAGCAACCGCCAGATCGCGAGGCACGCCTAGCCAACCGGCCCACCCCCCACGCCAAACCCAAATCCTAAACGCCAACCTCGCGCCTCACTGGCAGGCCTCAATCCCTCGTAAACGGATTAATCTGATGCCCCTCCTGGAACAGCGCAATCTTGACACTCTGCAGCGCCTCGCGCTCCTCGCGCGTGATGAGCCCCTCGCGCGCGCGCACGTCGAGGAACAGCATGAGCGCGTCGATGTGGTCCTCCGCCTCCGCGATCGTGGGGATGCGCTGCTGCGCGGGGTTGAAGTACTCCGAGTGGTAGTCGGGCGTCGGGGCGCGGGGCTGCGTCACGCGGACGGGGACGGGGAGGGTGGTGGTGAGCGGGGGCATGGAGAGGTGCGGGTGCGGGTGTGGGTCGAGTTGGGTGGCCATGGGGCTCGGGGCCGCGCCGCCCATGCTGTGCGCGCTGCTGCTGCTGCCGCTGCCATGCGAGTGCGCAGACAGCGGCGAGGGCTGGGCTTGGGCGTGCGTGCTCCAGCCCTGCGCGGACGCGGATATGCCGAGATTCGTCTCGGGGTCCGCGTGCATGTCGTCGTCGCGTTCGGGGGGTATGCTGTCGAGCTCGGGGCGGTAGGAGGGGTTGAGCGGGGAGAGCACGCTACTGGGGTCCGCGTCGATGAGGCGTGCGTTGCTGCTGCTGCCGCTGCTGGAGGTGTTGTTGTTGCCAGGAATACCCACAGGCCACCTAGCAGCGCGGAGCTTTTGCCTGCTTTTGAAGTTCTCGACCCAGCCCGAGCTCGCTTTGAACCTATCATCAGAAATGCCCAGCGCGCGTGCGACCTCTTTTGCCTTGTCGCGGATTGCGCCGTCGCTGGTGGGAATTTTTTTGGCAGCGCATTCTTCCAGCCATTTGGTGAGCTCGTCCTCGATTTCGGGAAACTTGGATGGTCTGTAGAAATGTTACAAAAGTGAGAGATCTGGGAGGGTAGGTGTGGGTACCTGTGTTTGGCGACGCGATCTGCGACGTTGTCTGGCGTGTTGAGCCATTTTGACTTTTGTTTGAGTATCTTGCTGATAGTGCTTCTTTCGACGCCAAACTCGTTTGCTATATCCTCCTGCCTGCTGTTTGGGTGTTCGTCGTGGAACTTGCAGATACGTTTTCTGTCATTGTTGTCGAGGCGCTGCTTCTTTTGCTTTGGACGAGCTGGGGGGCCTGGGAGGTCAGGAGCGGAGGCCGAGGCGGATGTGAGTGCAGAGACGGTGCTGAGGGCGGGAGAGGGCGCCCTTGGGGGGTCAAAGTGACGTGCGTAGGGGGAGGGTGTGGATGTGGGAGTCATTGGGTCGTATGGAACATGGCGGAGAGGGGTTGAATCCAAAGATAGGCGGGGATACGGACGCTGTGTTTGTCAGAATTGGAACAAGGGCAGTGTATGATGATGCGTGCTCACCTGACGTGCCATTCTGCGGGTAGTGACTCTTTGATGGAAGGTATAGGGAGAGGCTACTGGCGAAGGGTACTGCTGCCATGGAGAGAGCTGCGAGTAGACGGTGTATGTGTCCATGCCAGCCACAGATTACCGCTAACAACTATTTATTCAATCAACTCCGGCTATTTGCGTACAGGTATCTAGATCTTCACTTTGCACCCTAAGACCATATTGCAATTCGCTCCACCCTCGGAGTCTGTCTGTCTCTGGCTAAATCAACCTTTCCACCCTTTCTCTCCTTACCTCTCATTTTCAAATCTACATACATCTGCCAGTGCGCCATAACTCTGGTTCATCTCATCGGAATCTCAGTCCAGGCCCGGATCACCCACTAGACACTCATCCAGGAGCAATACCGCGCTGCATCTGCATTGATTATCGATTGATTCTCTGCAGGGTTCTAGGGTCTCCAACTGAGCCACAACAGTTCGCGATCTTCTAAACCGTTCGAGATGTTTAATACAACAAACTCCCTCTCGGATCCGATGCTTATAACAACCGAGGGTGCATCCCCAGTTTTCTTCTATCTCTTCTGTTCCTGGCTAAATGGATATGTACATCGGTTTGGGCCACAAATCCTGCTTCATTCAACGTCGATGATGGTCCCGTGAGACGACCACCTGCCGCATGCCCACCACATGCACCATGTCCGTTTTCCATGAGCGACTTGCACTCCACTTACCAGCCAGCCAACGTAAAAGGCAATTCAGGGATAGCATGTGATGACGTCACACCGGACGCGTCGCGAAATATACAAACCCAGATTCGAGTTTCTTGGACCGTGAATCAGCTTCTTCTTACACGGAGCGGACTTGACTATGCTCCGAGGCAAAACAGGAGTTGGGCAGTGGCATACCGGTCGATGTCGGGACAGCGCTCGGAACCAAACGGAGCTCAACTGTCCATAAAAATGAGTCAAATCTGCGCATCGATGCACCGTATTATCTTTCTAGCTTGTATGCTCAGATCAGCGTTATCTGTTACCGCGCCACTGCGCCATCATATGGCACCTTTGGTCTACCCAAGGACCACCCCTCTAATCGTTCTTAATATTACAACTCCGCGATCCTCACAATCCGGCCCCGGCCAATGCCGCCGATCGTTCATGTCCGCAAGCGCCCAGCGTGATGCGCTCACCGACAAATCAGGACAGGCGACCTCCGTCGGCCCACACAAAAGCAAGTATCACACACAAGCTGCTTTGTAACGCACTCTCCGGGCGGCACACACCTGCCCAGAGACTAAGCCTAATGCACTTGCAGAGGATCTGACCCCTTCGACGGCTCCCAGTGCCTCGATCACCCACCCCGATGCGGTGAGCACGGTCCCCCCCGGGCCTGCGATGCTGCGCGGGGACTGGGTGCTCTTCCACCCCGTGTACACGCGCGATGAGCTCCGCGCAGTCGAGGTAATGCCGTTCCCTGCTTCGAGTCACGGTTCCAGAAACAACAAACTCATTCATGATTGGCACCCTCTCGGCGTTAGGTCCTCCACCTCGAAGCCAAGTCCCTCCCCGACAAGCTCGCCTACCGCATGGTCCGCCTCGCGCGCTTCATGTTCGACGTGGTCTCGAGATACAAGCACGTCGATATCGAGCCGGGCGACGAGAAACTGGGCAAGATGTCCGTGCGCGAGTTGAGGGAGGCTGGGGTGCTGCTTGATGATCGCGCGTGGCTTAACGTGAGTCTTGTCCGTCCGTCCGGAAGGCTGTGCAGAATGCTGATTTATGTGTGGCTCCTTGTTTCGTTTCATTTTTCATGCAGAGGATACTTTTCCTCGAAAGCATCGCGGGTGTCCCGGGCATGGTTGCTGCGACGTTACGGCACCTCACGAGCTTGCGTTTGATGGTGAGTTTACTATTGAGTTACTTTTTATACCCCGTTTCTGAAAAAATCTACAGCGAAGGGATAGTGGATGGTTTGTTATTTTTTTTTTCTCGTGACACATATACCTGTTCTGGACTCACGGAGCCTTGGTATAGGATACACACGTGCCTGGAGGAAGCTGAGAACGAGCGCATGCATTTAATGTACGTATGTTCGTCTCGACTTTGGAGCCCGAGTTCTCTCACGACGGCCGAGTCATGCGGATATTGACCCATGATATTGAATTGACTTTTAATATGTAGGACGTTTATGACTTTGCGAAAGCCGTCTCTGTTCTTCCGAGCCATAATTCTCGGTGCCCAGGGCGTGTTTTACAATCTCTTCTGTGCGTAGGGAGTCCCAATTGCCCGATCCATTCTGCCAGTGGTGCCTGCTGACATATGACATACTCGCAGTTTTGGCATACATGGTGTCCCCGAGAACGTGCCATCGCTTTGTGGGGTACCTCGAAGAGGAGGCCGTGTTGACTTAGTGAGTTCCGTTCACTTACTGTACGAGTTAATCGTACAGACTCCCGGCGAGTCGGACACGAGACTCATTCCGATTGCGTCTTGTGCGTTTCTAGTACACGGTGTATCGAAGATCTGGAGGCTGGGCGGATTCCAGAATGGTGAGCTGGGCTTGGGCTTTATAAAATTAATTAGTATCTGAATACAATGATTTTCAATTCAGGTCAAACGAGCCCGCACCCGAAATCGCTATCGACTACTGGCGATTGGCACCTGACGCCAAGATGCTGGACGTCTTGTACGCCGTCCGGTCCGACGAGACGACGCATAGGTTCGTGAATCACAGTCTGGCGAACTTGAACCCCGCCACCGATGTGAACCCGTTTGCGCTGAGGGAGCCGGATATGCATGTCAAGGGGAAGAAGACTGCGTGAGTCGTAGTTTTCCTTTTTTTCTTTTCTTTTATTTTCTTTTCCTATGGAGCTTAGTGCTGATGGACTGTTTCTTTAGCTTTGATAGGGACGAGGCGGAGCAGTATGTGAAAGAGTCGCATGCGATTATGGAGAACAACTTTTCGGCTGACGAGCGGTTGCCGAGTGCTGAGAAACTCTAGTAGACGTAGCCATCCCCCCTATACCTTGACGGACTAATGTACAATATGTAGACTGTATTCTACCTGGACCCCCACTTAAATTGACTATTTATTGCTGCAACTGTCGATCCGGAAGCGGACATCCGAAGTGCGACGAGCGTGACAGCGCGTCATCGATTCGACGTTTGGTGCCACCGGAGCCAATCAGAATTACTACTAGCCTAAAGACATGGCTTGATCTCGTACACCTTTCATGGTCTCTGAACGCCTCCCGCCCTCCATAACACTCTCCTCGCCCGACGCTCCCCTAAAAACCCCATCCCAAGCCCACTATGACACCCACACCCGCATGTTCATCGGCCCCATGCCGGAGAGGGTCATCTCGCAGAAGGAGAAGAGCGCGAGGGGGGACAGGGACGAGATTTCGGAAATCATAAGACGGAATGCGTTTAGCTTCTTTGTGCGACAGGGAGGGCGTCGGGAGGACTGGGGCGAAGACCAAGAGCGGAATGTCGTCGAGGAGATGTTCCAAAGGTGGAGGAGCAGCGAGTGGGGGAGTATCTGGCGCCGCAGGAAGGAGAGTGCGAACCCTGCTTCGGCTTCTATCACCACGGGCCACTGGGTCGGAGGGAGCTTCGAGATTGGGCGTTTCTTGGGCGTGAGTATGTTGCATGACGACCAAACCTCTGCCTCAGGTTCCAATGTCCAAAGGCCATCGACTTCTCAGGCCTCCCAACGCCCGTCTACTGGCAACGAGACCTTCGTAACAGCACCTACCAAACTGGGATTAGACACCGAAAGCGGTGCAAGTAGAAGCTCGAAATCTGAACGTAGAGTGTCTCCCGACATAGGGGCGACGTTCCACACGTCCTCCAGCACATCCCTCCTGCGCACCGTGCCAAAACCATCACGCGCCAACGGCAACGGCGCTGGGGCACGCACGACGATAGCTGTGCCCCCACGTCCGGCGTTAGCTCAGCGTCTGCAGGGGCCACTGACGCATAGCGATGACGTATTGGCGGCGGGAGCAAAGGCGAATGGGAATGGGAAAGGGAAAGCGGTGCATTATTCTGATTCACTGCCTGACCAAGGACCGGCCCCGCCAGAGGAGGTATTGGACCGGACAGACGCAGAGGATTTGCAGGATACCAGTGCTGGAGCAGCTGCAGCTGCATCTGAACCTCCCGATATCCCCTACCCCTCGCTCTCCCCGTCGTCAAGTCTTAACTGGGGGGATGTTTTCATGAGAGGTAGTGTTTGGTTTCTCTTCTCTTATTTTCGATGTGGCGGTTTAGGGTTGATTTTAATTATAGATAGGATGCTGGTACGGACATATTACACAAAGTCCGAAGACCTCAATCATCACTTTGATGAGCAACAACATCGCACAACGCGTGATTTGCTTGACGCAGATTGGGCTGAATATCTGGTGGCTTGGCGCAGAGATCGGATTGAGCTTTATACCGACCACGTACGGGAACGAATCGTTTACTCAGAAGACAGTTAGTGAGGCTGACCATGTAGAGCATCCCTGGAAAGGAATGGTTTCGCGGACACAAACATCTGGCATTTGTAATACCACTCAAATCGTCGAGGACTCAGCTGTCGGTGTACTCCTTCGTCGACCTCACGTTCTCGTTGACGTGTACACCCACGCGGACGTTCCGTGATGACGCCAAAAGACGGTTCATACTTTCACGAGAAAAAGACGGGACCAATATCTTCATATTCAAGCACAAAAGCCGTTCCCGGGCCGCGGACTGGACTTGGCTGTTATGGTACATAGTCCATCCCATCACACATCTCCGAAAGAACCTGCTGGCTGACTGGATTGCAATAAAGGAGACACCTCGGCCACCAACTGCCTAGTTTCATCGAAGTGCGGAATCCGCGAGTGAATACGAAGGTCAGGATTGACATACCCCCGGGCGTTCGAAATCATACCGATCGCCTGCCGAGGATCTTCCATCGAGACAATATTATTACGCTCTGCACGACCTCGCTTGCGTCTGTACCAGACTGGAGGGCGCTCATTGAGAGGGAAATCAAGGAGGGGAAGGAACTGCAGCTGGCGTGGAGGAGAGATACCAATTTGGATTGGATTTGGTTAGACGATGACGTCGATGGTCGGGAACGGCTTTGGGAAGTTCTGTATGGGTTTGCTCTGAGGCAGGCAAGTTCCCATTCTCCCTCGTTCTCTGTTTGAAGATCTAAACACCTATTTTCTGTACAGTCGACTCAACCACCGGTGCTCGAGATCCGTCTGGCGGATCACTTCCCGCCACATATTCATCTAAAGAATGGACATCGGCTCCACGAGCCTCCTGCGATCGAGGGTTATGTCCACCGCATTCGACCCAACACACAGACGAAACAGCGCCTCTACTTGTCAACGCACGATGGCAACCTCTTCGTCCTCGCGCCAAGCCACGCGTACCCCCCGCTGCCGCCTGGGCTCGCACAGAACCTCCAGACGGACATGGAGAGCTTCGCCGAGTCGCTCAGGAAGAGCGAGGTCCATCGCGGCGCGATGCAGATAATGCATGCGATAGGCGTGAACGATCTAAGGACCATTTTGGCGATTCGGCGAGCGGTGCATCCGGTGCCGCAGGCGATGCACAAGGAGGTGCAGAAGAGCCAAGATGAGGATGTTTTGGCGAGTATATGGGCGCAGCCGGAGGAGAGGACGCCGGCGGATGAGGAGGATCAAGGTGGTGAAGAGGGTTTGGATAACGTGGAGGATAAGGTTCACATAAAAATGCGACGTTCGTTTGAGCTGCTTCTCAAAACTGGGCATGTCGTAAGATTTGAGGTAATGAAATTCACTGTAGCCTTTCCTTTTCTTCGTCGGACTTACGTTAAATTGCGCTCCAGACTCACTCGTGTCGCGATGCGACTGAATGGATAGAGCGGCTCCGTGCGCTGGTTTTGTACTGGAAGCAGCGCCATCGTATGGATGCGAAGGAGGAGATGGACCTTGCGCAGAGTCGTCGGCCTCGTTTGACACCACTTACACGTGTCGTCCAGAATGAAGAGATGCCCCCAGAAGCGCCGCCGGATATGGGTGCCCCAATGCCTGCTTTGGGGTCCTTGTACAACTGGTGCGTGTTGAAGGGGTGTAAATCTATTGTCAAAGGCGGGAAGCTGTTCGTGCGTAAAGGCCTTTGGGGACAGTACAAGTGCGTCGGAGAATATCTTTTATTGATTATCCGTTGAACCTAGCGCTTTCGTTTGACAGGCTTGTCCAATTGTTCCTCGCTGCAGGCCATCTCACGCAATTCCGTATCAAGCCTAACTCCTCGCTTCATCAAACGATGCACAGGAAAACAAGCTTGGTAGATGCTTATGTCTGCTCTGGATATCTGGCTGCTATGGCACTTCCCAAGGGCCAATTTAGAGTTGATGTCAATACGGAGCCCCGACGATATCAGGATGGCCTGGAAACGAATGACCCCGAGGAAGAGATGCTGTTTATGATTTGGTATTACCCACAGGGGCCCAAGTCGGAGCACAAAAACGAGGGAGACGCAGACATGTCTAAAACTGCGAAATCCCTCCCAAAGTTGTCTGGGAAGAGGAAGTTGCTCGTGTGTAGAACGAGGAGCAGGTTGGAGCGCGATGCGTGGTGTTGGGCACTGAACTGCGAGATCGAAAAGCTCGTGAGGGTACATAAGGATCGGGAAGGGATGTTGAGGGAGAGTGGGAATTTGGTTCCAGCATAAGCCGCGCCTAGTACATATATACCTTTTTCAATTTGTACTCTCGGTTTAAGTAACAATACAGCATTGCAAGAATTCGTTAAATTTGTTTAGGTTAATAGGGTGATACGCGTAAATTAGTTGATTACTTTTTGGGTTTCTTCGCGCTGTAAAGTGGTCAGCATTGACTGTATCAAGGTTGTGAACCTGTGGTACCCACCCGTATGTACTTCTTGATGTTGCACGACCTACAACGCCACCAAAGTCCATTGCTCCTCGAACAATCTTATAACTGTCGGAATAACAAGTTGAATTAAGTCATGAAAACGGAAGGAAAAAGAACGCACCCGACACCAGGAAGATCCTGTGCACGTCCACCTCGAATTAAGACAACACTATGCTCTTGTAAATTGTGCCCCTCTCCCTGAATGTATGCCTGGAGAGTCTTGCCAGTGGACAGCTTGACACGAGCGACTTTTCGCTTAGCAGAGTTAGGTTTCTTCGGCTTCGCAATGAAAATCTGGGTGCAGACGCCCTTGCGCTGGGGTGAGTTTTCCAGCAGCGGGGACTTGGACTTGACGATTTGCTGTCGCTTTTTACGCTTCATTGCCTGGTTCATGGTTGCCCATGAGGAGGGTGTCGGGTGGAATGAGCGGAATGAAACGAGGGAGTTGATGGAGTTCGCAGCAGAGCTACGAAATACGGTAGGCGCCCATAATGGTAGGCGGGCACAGGCCCGTAAAGCAGACAACATTGAGGCCTGCCAACAACTTGGCTCACAGGGAAGAATAAGGTCTTATGTAACGAGGCTCTTGCCAAACAAAAAATAACGCGCTTTGTGACTGACGCGTGATTTCTCGCGCCCACTGACAATCATGCCCATAGCTACCAGTTCTCGAAGGGGATCTAACAAACGTCGGGCCTCTTCCGACATTGAAGACGCTGACACATCCCAATCTCGGGGAGATCGTGTCACAAACGAGGAACATAGCCGGCGACACGCTAACGGTGTCAAAAAGGAGAGGAAGGCTGTCAAACAGGAACCCAGTCATGCCGGAGAAAACGATGACGATAACGATAATGATGATGAAGACGAGCGTATTGACGTTGAAAACTTTACCGATCAGCCCCTTGGTCGTACGGACGTTTCCAAGCTTCAGGGACTAGCGCGCGATTGGAGTGGCATTACGGACAAAGTGCGACCAAACTGGCAGGTGGTTGGTGAGGCTGCAGTCGCACTGGTTGACACTGGTGAAGGAGCAGAAGTTGATGATGTTTGCCGCTGCTCTTTTCTTTACTTAACCGCTTTTGACATCTTACATAGGGGCTGGAAGAACTCGACCGCTTGATGAAAGACCTCATCGACATTAGCGCCGAGATGCAGTCTCATGAAAAAGTCCTCGATGAACTCGCTCAAAGAGTAGCGCAAGGCGAAAAGCTGGTATGCACCTTGCATGCCTTTTTTGCTGTCTCTAGTAATACAATTCATAGGAAAACTTTATTGATCACTACAGCACTGGAATCCAAGAACGTAAAGAAGCATACTCCAAAACTACCTCTCGGCAGAAATACGCAAAGAGTGAGGAATATGCCACTTTCAAAAACAATATTTTCGTACGATGCGGTTTCTTGCATTTCAAGTCCTCCTCCTCACCATGTCTATCATCTCCGATCTTTAGGAAGCCTTGCATCCTGATACTCCAATTCCACCCATCACTGAATTTATACCCAAGGGTATGGTACTTCATTCATTCTGAAGCGATTGAGGCTTAAACTCTTCTCTCTACAGAGCCCGGTGATGACAGTGACGATGACGACGAGTTAGAAATGGGAGGAGTAAGCCAGAACTACAACTGTCCCATCACCCTCACATTGCTCGAAGATCCAGTCACGTCGTAAGCCATTTCAACTACCTTGGCAGTCCTGAGTATAGGCTAATGCTTCGTTAGCGATGTCTGTAAACACTCGTTCTCGAAGGCTGCTATAATGCAAAGCTTCCGGGGTGGCGAACCAAGCATTAGATGCCCAGCTGCTGGATGTACTAAACGATTTTCAAGAGCCAATCTCAAACCCAACAAGGACTTAGCGAAGAAGGTGAAAGCCCACGAGCGTCGTGCGAGACGGGCAGCAGAAAACGACGATGCTGAGGAGATCATCGATTGAGCTACTTCATATGCTCAAGAGATACTATAACTTAATACGTTTGTATAATCGTTTTGGATTTCTTTAATTTCATTTTTTGCGGATTTTTACCCATGAAACTTACAGCTCCGATCCCTTCGTGGGTGGTTCTTTACGGCCTCTTGCCTCATGGTGTTAAGGCAGCAGAAACATGGGAGGAATCTATCATCATATGACCGGGTAAACATAAACACGGCTCATCGATACACCCTCCTCCCTCCTGACAAGATCCTCAGGTGTTTTCGCCTCCATGGAGCAATCAAAGAGGATTCTGCTGCCTTCCAGTTGGTTTTATACTCGTGCAATGTGCCCGTTGGTTGCCCACGCGCCACTGAACGCTTTACTTGACACGTTGTCTCCTGACCTCTGCATCTTCCTAAAGACTAGTCAAGGACATATCGATTGACCTTTCAGGATGTCTTTGGCAACGACACCTAGGCACGTTCACCTCGTGTAAGTGATACAACCTTCGCACCCCTGCTTCGAATTATTGGAATGTGGGTGTGTGGCGTTCACGTTTCTTGAAAGAGGGATATGACTAGTTAAGTCTCGAATGGGTCTACATATATCTATTGACATACAAGATCCAGCGAAAAGGGATGAAAGATATCTCGGTGTTTCGGCCCTAGTATGCCAAGAAGCTTCTACAGACCAGTTCGCAATAAGGGGTCGACTTAGAGGATTGTCTGCTGGCAAAAAAGCGGCAATAGAAAGGTTCCTCTTGACTAACCTCGCTCTCTGAAATAGGAAGCTTCGCCAACCTTGGACCTAGGGCGCCTATCTTCTTTGTTAGGTCACCGGATCACTACGACGTGAACTTTTGCGAGAGTTGAATAGCTTCGTGAGGCGCAGTGGCACCGACAAAATCAGCGTTCAAGTTCGACAACAATCTACCAACGGCCTGAAAGGCAGGACGAATCACTTTCAAGCAGCGAGGTCTAGGTAGATCCGATTTGGCCGTCGATAAAATGAATCAGATAAATGAGATGATTCAACTCTGGTGACCTTAGGATCACAGGACAACCTCCACCGCATATCCCCTGTAACACAGCGATAACTTTCAAGTCATGCGGTTAGATTGCGGTTTGCAGCTTGCTGCTGCGTTGAATTACTCCTCGGATCCACAAAGAGGAGTCCGCAGTTGACACTATTAAGTAGAGGTTTCTCACAAAGAGCCTATTGAAGTTTGCGAGGCAGCGTCTGGAAACCAAAGAAGCATTAGTCCGGACGCTAGAAGACCAACAGGCCAGGATTAGTAGGTACTCCTTCGGTCCCTCACCTTGTGTATTTTTCTAACACTGTCCTGTAAAAGAAAGTTGTTGTGGAGCCAATTCGTTGATATATCAGGCGAAGGAGAGTCTGGGGGGCATCATGGATCATTCATTGACATTGCCCCGTCTGTCGCACATGACTCGTCTTGATGTCCAAAATGAACCTCATTCTCAAATCAGAGACGAGCTCTGCAATTATGCCATGTATGTTCACCCTAGGCCAGTACATTGGCACCTGGTTAATCGGTCAGATGGAGTAGCGAAGTTGTGAGGCAGTAAAAACCTCCGAAAACTTGGCAATTCGATAACGTCAGGCCGATGTAGAAGCGAATCAAACAAATCCTTCTTGCGCTTGAACATATATATCAAGAAGAGATGAAGGGCCTAGGTCTTGTCGAGAATACAAGTGCTGAGGTCCTTTTATTCGCGATCAAGAAAATGTTACCCATTATGGCGACTCTGGAAGCAAGCGCTGAAGGCCCGCTGCAAGTCCGGAGCACGAGATTACAACCACGGGCCGTTCTATTAAAACCTCATGCGTGCCGTAATGCATTCCAGTGAGAACCCAAAAAGGGACAATGAGTTGAGGAAACACGACACTCGTCCTTGAGAAGGCAGGCCCAGAAACACAAAAGATATGTAAACGGTGTAGAAAAAGCAGAAATTCACACGCTGGCTGAGATAGGGCGACTTAAAGAGCGTACGGAATGTTAATTCGCAGTGCATGACATGCGCCACGACCCCCTGATCAATACACAGAGTATATCTAGAACATGGAGTCCATGGAATTAATAAGGAGTAACACGCAGATTCACTTCCCATCGCAAATGCATTTTGAGCCGTCATGCAGAGAGGTTTACATATTCTTCTGCTACATATGAACGCCTCCAGACGAGCTCTATACACCTGTTTAACAAATAAGTTATAACTCCAATGCATTGAGTCTGATATCCTGTCCGACCGCACCTTTGTGTTTATTATTTCAGTCGTCATCAGAAGACTGCCCCCAGTCCGAATCATCGTCATCGTCGACACCCTCCGCGACAGGTTGATAAGTTGTCGGGTCATCCAAGTCGTAACTTGATGCTCCAGTCGACTGAGTTTGTGGTCCCAAATTAATATTTTTATTTCGCTCTGCACGTTGTTGGTCAATAGAGGAACCAGAAACCATCGCGCGCCAGATGTTAAGGATAGTTCTGTGCAGATGTTCAAGTCTTTTTTCAGTGCAGGGTTGCATAACTTACACGACATCATTACCAGCACACCAGCCGTTTATGTCCTGCAATTTTAAACTGCTTGCAATTCTCGATACCCTCTCGGACCCAACATCCGTCTGCATTAGAGCCGAGTAGTACGGTTTGATGTCAACCACGTAGACAGGCGCAAAGGACCTGCGTGAAACTGGCGAAAAGTCGCCTTGTCGCCATCCAGACTCCGAGCCAGATGGGCGGCGCGGTGATCGAGACCTATTCCTATTGTTATTCGCATGATAGTCATGTCGGTTTCCCGAATCCCCCTGCCTGCTATAACGATTCCTAGATTCGTTTCGAGACACTATGTTGTATAGAATGTCTTTGAGGCCGGATTTCCAGTTTGACGTATCAACGCCGCAGGCCTTGAGGATACTCATGGCGACCTCTTCATCATGAACCAAAAGAATGATTGGTGCGGAAGCACCTTCAGTAGCCCCGTTATTGGTCATAGCAGAGAAAAAGTTCCTTATCATATCGACTATTTCCAAATCGACAAGCTCTTTTGTCTCTCCATGCAAAAATCGCTAGGTTTTGGCACAGAACAAGTAAGCTAGAAATTCGTCGAAGAGACAAAAAAATGGGGGGGGGGGACTCACCAACTTCGGGGATTTAGGACCTTGACCTAGGACACGATTGTTGGAAAATATATAGTGGATGGCGGATCCTTCCTGATAATGAAGATAGGGGATTGTGGCTCGTGCCAGACCACAATCCAATGCGCCTTGTAACGGGTATCTCATGCGATCTTCTCTTGAACGGGTATCAGGAGCTCTTAACGAGAAGGCAAACGAGTACACAGCAGCTGCTTGAACCCAAGTCAAGTTGCCTAGATTAAATTTATTGACGTCAATTGCGTCTGGTGCCTGTAATAGATGATAAAATAAACTGTGGCGAGAATCAACGATCAAAGGATCTGGTAGATAATGTAGACGGACCGTCCGTGTTCAAAAGATCCCCTCCTCAAATTGAGGGATCCGAGCGAAAATGGTTTGTTTTCAGGACTATTATCCCAATTCTCTCTCCCTTTCTTAGTCGAGGTGATCTTCAATCGGCGGAACGTTTCCTGAAATTCGTCTTTTGAACGAAAGTAGATCGGCGATAAGGACTCAAACTCGGAGGCTGATGTGTAATGGGAAGGATACGGTTTGCGATATGCACGAACCATACTCTTAACTTGAGGTTCAGTCATAAGTAGATGAGAGGTGCCAGTTGGTTTAATGCCTAAAGAAATAAGTGTGAGCATTTCATGAAGATTAATAAGTCAGAAATAGATACCAAGGACCAGCTCAATATATTCATTTCCAGGTGAACGAAGGGGCGAATGCGTTCCTGCAACTTCTTCGATTAGGGTCTGATCTTTACCGTAATGCCACCTGAAGGGCGAAGTCAGTGTAGGAACAAAATATTTTCAACGACAGATACCATTGCAGGTGAGGTCTAAAGCCTCCAATCTGGTAGAAATCGTTCCTCATGGGAGCGTGTTGAGGATAAGGGAAATCGAAGCAAGCATGGCATCATGGCGCCCATCTCCAAAGTTATGCCAGGGTCCTCGGGCCTCGGCATCTAAGTAAAGCGTGAATGATTGCCGGACCTCTGCACACATTATCCGACGCCTTGGAACGAACACCCACAAATCTTCAAGTTATAGCAGCGTATTGGATGCTAAAGCCTTATACCCTGCGAAACCTCATGCTCTACTGCTGCTCTGGATCCGAAAGGGACATCAGCGATCACGGCTATCAAGACAATAGTATCGATATCTGACTTGGAACGCCACGGCCCACACGGTCCTGAAATATATACTCATTAAGTATTAAAAATGTAATATAAGCTCGGCCTGGGGTCTTGGACTTCTCTTCTACTGTCATGGTGTGGATCTTCCGTAGCATCAGCGACGTCTCTACGATACTAGGAAACTTCATTGGCCCCTTCTTGTCACAGGCATATTTTGCTGGAGAACCCAAATATTCAGCTGCTCAGGTCCCTGACCAGGCTGGGCGCACTGTGATCATTACTGGGGGGAACTCAGGAGTAGGAAAAGAAACGGCCAAGGTGCTTTGGCCAATCCAACTTCCCTCCTCTTCAACATTGATGCATTATGTCACACAGGTCCTTCTGCACCGCAATGCTAACGTGTACCTCGCCTGCAGAAACAAACGAAGCGCACAGGAGACCATAGACGAACTATATGACCTTACCGGGAAAAGGGCCAAGTTTCTTCACTTGGACCTTGCAAGCCTTTCTTCGATCAAAGCCGCTGCAGAGAACTTCCTCAGGTGCTAATTATCACCAGTCTTTGTGCTTGATCGCATTCTAATAATTGCGCTGTTTATTCACCATACAGCAAAGAGAAGCAGCTTCATGTCTTATATAACAATGCGTGAGTGCTCATTATCTAACTCCAGAGAAAGGAAGAAATAACTATGGTCTATATTCAGAGGCATCATGTTATGCCCCATGGACATGGAAATCAATGGATACGATGCACAAATCTACACCAATGTAGTTGGTAGGATGTTGACACTCCGTGAACGTATAAGTATACTGAAGTCTTGGGGTGTCAGGCCATTTTCTATTAACAAAGTTTTTGCTTCCTGCCCTTCTTTCTACTGCTGTGGCCGATAAAACCTTCAAACCTCGGATTGTTACTTTGGCATCATCGGGTCATTACCTCGCAGGTGCCGTTCCTCTTGACTTTGAAACCTTCA
Source organism: Tricholoma furcatifolium (assembly GCA_018854895.1). Lineage (NCBI taxonomy): Eukaryota > Fungi > Basidiomycota > Agaricomycetes > Agaricales > Tricholomataceae > Tricholoma > Tricholoma furcatifolium. The sequence goes on from JABAJV010000044.1 coordinate 28,825, forward strand.
AATGCACTCCAGCGAGGAAACTGCGCACGTCAGAGGAGATGTACGGACAGAGTAAATTTGTGAGTTCATATTAGCATACCGAGCACAAATTAAAACTTAACGTCGATTCAAAGGCCAATGTCGTCGTTTCCAATGAGTTAGTGCGTCGATATGGGGATCAAGGACTTATCTGCACTTCTGTCAACCCAGGTATTTTCTTAATACATGGATTAGAAGCGCCAAACTAATAATACCAGGCAATCTAAAAACTAATCTGAATCGTCATGCCAACATCTTCGAAGGAGCTCTTATCGTCAGTCCTGGTCTAAAGCCCGTTTCCATGCATGACCATGCCTGACCCTCTTAAATTTAGGCATTATTTCAGATATACCCCGCGGAACTTGGTGCAATCACACAGTTGTGGGCGGGTACAGCACCAGAGACAGAGGAACTTAACGGGAAGGTATGCACTGGTATTCCAAATGCTTTTGTCCCTTGGTTGATCGATTTTCTGCTGTTTTTCATAGTTCTTGATTCCTTGGGCAAGGGTTGGGTCACCACGTCCAGAAACTCTTGATCCTTGCCTGGGTAAGAAGCTCTGGGACTGGTTGGAGGAGCAAGTCAAGGACTTTGCAAACTAGTCTTCTCAGATTGTCACCGTCGAATATCCCTTGGAATATTCTTAAACCTACATGCTTCTCAACTCAAGGATGCGCGGCACCCTGATACCATGTGTGACTGTCCTAAGTACTCATTTCACTGCTTCTTAAACATAATTACTACCATGTGAGCATATCTTGAATCTTCGACTTAATGAGAGGTACGTTCCACTCTCAAGCTGTGGCCTTGCATTAACTTGACGAGGAATCACTTTGTAATCATCAGTCAGACTGATATTAACGGTCCCTATATTGTTTTCAAAGGCGTAACAAGAGGCATGCAAGAGTTAGATTATTGTTCTTTGGAGATGTCCTCAAAGTTGCATTGAAACAGCGATCAATGACGAAACGCTGCGGCACGCTTTTCAAATTTCGGCACCAGTTTGTTTTCCTCTCACCACCAACTATAATCGTCTGTAATCATGGCAACACCACCAACAAAGACTGCAATCCTAGCTCTCTACGCGAACACCCTGCGCGCTTCGCGCAGCTTCTCATCATACAACTTTCGCGAATATTTTTTACAACGGACTAAGGAAACATTCCGTACTATGCAGGTGGGGTGTTTTATCTACACATTTTTTACCCTGACTGAGCTTTCCACAGGCGGAAACTGATCCAACACGACTAAGTTCCCTGTACGGGGACGCCGTGAAAGAGCTAAAGGTTATCCAGCGCAGTGGAATTGTCAACCAATTATATGGAGGATGGCGACTTGCAGTGGAGGAACCAGAGCGTGGCGCAGCGGAGTTCAAGGAGAGGGGTGACAACTAATGAGCAGTGGTTTTGGGGGCCTTGATAATGGGACGGAACGTGCTGCGAAGGAAAAGTGGATGGTGTGAAGACACATAGAGGCTCTGACAGTGAATCACTGGATTCTGGCAGAGGTACGATCTATCAAATACCCTAAAAAACTAATATATGTCAAGTCTACCACCTTGATTCAAACTCTCGTCATTGGTGAAGGCAACTACAAAACAAAAGAATTGGGTCTCGCATTTTATCTAACGACACCAATCTCAATCTGTTTCCATGTTATTACCGTCACCTCCCTCCCTGTCAGCCTGTTCCTGCACCGCTCTCAAAAACGCCTCCACGCCTGTTCCTGCCTCCTCTGGAAGTCCTAGTCCACGAACCAAATTCCCCAATAATCCCGTCCTGAGCGCCTGGTCGAAGTTGGCCACTGCAGCACGGAATTGTGGTGAGCTAGAACAATTCAAGATGAGTATGAGAATGTTCGAGTAAGAAATAACGTACTGGATGATGCTTTGGAGAACTTCCGGAGAGGGAGGCATAGGTAGGTCAGGCGGGAGATGAGGGAAGAGCGCGGGGATGAGCTCGGGGTGGTTGGTGAACAGCGGGTTCAAAACAGCTGGTGTGAGGATGTCTGTTAAGGATAAATCTGCTGATAGAATTGATCAATTGCACGGCGATAAGACAATAAGGACTAACCTGGAGGAGCGACAGCAGCAGCAGCTCCTCTGCTACCAGCACTTCGGAGGATCGAAGCGAAGTTTTCCAACTGTTCGGGTGTGGGTTGGAATTGGGATGGGGCTCTAGACGAGGATCTGCAAAGGTGATTGAGGAGCGTTAGGCCTTAGGCCTTGCTATATGTTATGTTATAGGACTGAGACGTACGGGGCAGAAGTAGATGCTTGTGCAGGCTGAGATTGACCCCATTGTGGCGTGAAATCTGGGTCATCAAGGTAGCCATTGAGGTTGTGTACAAACTCTTCGTCACGAGCAGACGATGCGTCCTATTAAATATCCAGTGAGGAATGATTTTAAACTGACACTCTGTAGTCCCACCTGCATCCAAAACTGTTGAAAAGATTAGTGCCCAATCCATACATAGATCGTGTAGAGACGCACGAAATGACGCTGATCGGAGGAGGAGAACTTGAGGACATAGACACGGCCGTTGGTCGCCTGAGGAACCTTCACAAATGTGGCATCCGAGGGGAATAGTATAAGGTCCTATAAAATGTGGACATTCAGGGTTATCCATAAGGTTTGTAGAATAACTTACCTCTTCAACGTTTCCCGTCGTCCTATTTTTCCACATAAAATGCAACAGTCCATCGTCACTATTCATGAGGTGGATAGCACCCTTTTCAGGCTGTGCATCTACGAAATTAGTTCCAGGACGGCGGTAAGCCCGACCTGCTTTGAATGCAAGGAGTGTGTCGGACATGGTGATGAGATGAGGATGGTACCGCGACGCGTCAGTCTTTTCGGCTCTCAGACGTCGGATTTCGGATTAACCTACGGCTTTCTTCATGTTCTCATCCTACGGCGTCGAGAACGAGGCACCGGCTTGGGGTGAACCCCCAGTGTCTTCTGATCCTGTGCGAGATGCAATCTTAAAAGACAAAATTATCAAGTGAGCCTTATCAACATTGGGCCTCTCCGAATTGCACTACATAGCCCAACCTCTAGGGATATCGTTGCATCGCAAGAAGACCTTCGCAGTCCGTTTACGTTTCCCAATCGATATTATGCAGAATTTTGACAGCTTCATTTTCCTTACTGCAGCTCTTTTGGCCCGCGTTCGTGCCGTACAGAAGGATGTGGACAAGTTAACAGCAGGAAACGAAACATTACAAATGTACATTGATAACCTCACGGTGCAGATGGTAAAGCGAAGATGATAGTGACGAACACATACGCAGACTGGATCACTGGAGGTCTTAAGTACTGCGTCCATCTTACATCCCCGCCTGATGATGAGCAACAGAATAAATAATTGTAGATGCCGCGGCATGCGTTGTATAATGACGTGATAACTGAGCGAGATAGTACAGCTGGGAAGGGTAGTCGAAGAAAGAAAATCCAGCGTCTAGATGTCGAAAGATAATGGTACATTGTCCTAGAGCCAAGTAGCTCTAGTTAGTGGCCTCGGCCTGTGAGCCATTGCATGACGATATCCCTATAGAAGGTCAGAATATACTTCAGCGACAGGAAACAAACATACAAGTTGTGTTGACTTTTCATGGAGCACTGCTCGACTATCAGCGGGCGTGGAAAGATTTCAAAATTGCTCAACCCACCGAATAACACTTAGGGCAAAGATTGAGTTAAGGACGATTCGAAAGAAATGACGCGCACGTACCGATACTGGTCTGTCTTTGATTTTATCCAGTTGCCTACAATCATTTGTAAGGTAGGTTACATTGAACAAGATGGCATTGTGAACCCACAGGGCACTGATGAGTTCCTTGACGGAAGCATGTCCCTCCAAATCATTCTTGTTGCCAAGCTAAATCAGGATCAGAAAGAGTTCAACCTTTCTAGAAAAAAAGAGGGAATGACATACCACCAGCAGTGGTACACCTGTGAGACTAGGTTGTGATAGTAACTGATGCAGCTCGAAGCGCGCTGAGTTAAACTTGTCCGCCTGTAGACACATTTAGAATTTAGGGGTGGCTGTTGAAGATAGGGAGGACGTACATCCAGCGAGTCTATGACAAAACTGAAAAAAAGATGATATACATGTTCATGCTTTGCAGGAATGTTGAGGTTAGACTTACACTATGGCGTCAACTCCGTTGCAATAGCGTTCCCACATTGAACGAAATTTGGGTTGGCCTGATGAACAGCGCTTGTCAGATACAGAATCTAAAGCGGTGAATAGCACGTGTACCAGCAACATCCCATATCTTGAGCGTAACATTGCCTTTGCGGATTTTGCGAAAATTGAAGGCGACAGTGGGAACAACGTCTTCGCTCCACTGTTAATCATACGGCATCTATGAGCAAGGTTAATCGGGGGGAGATGGGAAATAAATTGACCTGTCCAGAAGTAATTACGTTCACAAAAGATGTTTTACCAGAGGCCTGGGAAGAATAGTAAGAAATAAGGGCGAGAAACGGGTGGTCGTTTTGGACGTACTTGGAGGCCAACGACGGCTATCTCCGCTGCCTTGGAGAAAAAGAGTCTTAATGACGTGAGTTGAAAGTTTTCATGGACTAAACTAGCTCTTACCCAGTGAACCAGAAGAATAGAGATGTAAAAAAGCTTGCCATAACGGCTTGCAGGTCCTGTCGATGTCACTGGCAGATTCAGCTTCCGAGTTCCAAATTAGGATGTGGGCGCTCCCAATGCATCACGTGATCCGTCATCAAGAATTTTGCTTTCCAAGGTTTCTTGTTTTTGCCAACACACTGATGTGCAGCTTGGGACGCCGTCTGCCTCAGTTAACCACCTCGAGATGCATATACGCGACAAATCGATTCATTCATAATACCCCACCGCGATGCACTGAAGTTCCAGCCCAAGGCTCCACGGGGGCGAATGGCGGTGACCGTCTTGCGCGAATCCTACGCGCCAGGGCTGCTATAGATCCAGGGCTTGTAGACACGAAAAAGAAGAAGAAACCGAAGAAGAGTCGGTTTCATAATCTTGTTGCGGCCATGAAACAAGCCTCTGCGTCGACTAAGATGGAGGAACTCGATTCAGACACTGCTGATGCACTTGCGGAACGACTTACCCCGACGCAATTGAAGAATGCGCTTTCCAGGAAGACTGGTTCAAAGAAGACACTCGCTGAAGCTACCACTCCTGCTTCACAATCTGGACCCGAGAGCAATGCGTATGCTTCATTGAGCGAAGTCGCAAGTCAGATTTCTGACAAGATGGTGACGGGCTGGGGGCCTGATAGTAAGTTTTTCTTGGTTTCCGTGCATTTTTTTTTGTTTAATATAATATTGGGTGTAGGACTCCAACCGACTGACGACGCGCTTGGATCGAGCAACACAACTTCCCATAGAGATGGACGTCCTGCACCCCACATGACTGTATTATCATACTCCCGTCGCATCGAAGGTCTTCTCGAACCGACAGACCGACCTACTCTCGAGGACGTCGCACCGTGTTCCGCACATAACCCAATAGCCACTCTTGCCCATGGCCTGGATCGTGTGTTATTCAAGTACGCGCCTCTGTTTTTTTTTTTTTTTTTGCTTTCTCTTTACGGTAATTAACCGATTTTTTACCCCGCAGCCCTGGCGTACACTGGCTGCAAGACCCGCGTTCGAGGGTGTACAATTTTCCTCCACACATTGAAATGATCCCTCGTGTCAACGAGTTCGCATTTGAACGCCTGCCAGGCTTTATTAAAAGCTCTTCGGACGAGGTGGGTCTCCTTTATTTGTCAAGAACTTGGTACTGACGCGATTACAGGATCTTTGGACTCTTGCGCGCCAGGAAAAACGCACATACGCCGGTTCTACGTCCTCCCTCGGTGGCATGCTCGCCCATATTTACTTCCTTCTCTCGAGTGACAAGGAAGTCAACGTTAACGCACTTAGTGCACACTTTGCCAAGGAGGTTTGTCAGTTTGTTTAAAAATATGTGCAGTTCTAGGATATCTAATGAGATTCCTCTCATTTTAGAATCGCAACTTCACGCCTGGTCAGCGCATGCCCGCGTCCGTGATTCTGAATTACAAGGATGGGGTCTACGCGATCGACTCGGATTCCTCGTATAGCAACATAGCTGATAAGAATATTCTGACGTGGATGGTGCGTCGTCATATCACAACTATCCTAGTATAGCCTAAAAATTGTGTCGGCCTTCAGGGTACAATGCTTGAAAAACTCCTCACCTCAACACCGGAAGAGTTCGCGCCTTATATGCGATTCAACCCCGGTCCGCCAAAGGTGGAAAATCCCTTGAGGGATGCATACCGGTATGCCAAAGTATGTATAATATATTTCTAACCCCAAGCAATCCGAATTAATGTATCTCCACAGTCTGATAAGTTTGTCATGCGCTCACAACTAGACTGCTACGACCCACGACTGCCTGGTACCGGTGTGTTCGATATCAAGACACGCGCGTGCTTGCCCATCCGGATGGACCTCCTTAATTTCGAAGAAAACTCGGGTTACTTGATCAGATCACAAATGGGCAAGGTTGAGAGCTTTGAAAAAGAGTATTACGATCTTGTTAGAGCCGCCTTCCTCAAGTACAGGTAAATCAATCTCAGTCAACTCGATCAACATGCAACTACTGACATACCTTCTGTAGTTTCCAAGTGCGCATTGGAAACATGGATGGTGTCATCGTAGCGTACCATAACACGGCGCGGATGTTTGGGTTCCAATACGTATCTCTGCCAGAAATGGACCAAGCGTTGTTTGGAAAGCAGCCAGGTGCCGGAGACAGAGTATTTGCAAAATGCGTTGGACTCTTGGAGAAGGTCGTCGAAGAGATAGCTGCTTGTTTCCCAGGCGAATCGGTGAAGGCCACGTTTGAAAAGCCAGAGGGAAAGGATGCGATGAATGTATGGGTGCAACCGGTGAATCTCCCAGAGGTGACAGAAGCAGAAGCAGAAGCGGGGCATCCTACTCCAATTAAACAGCTCGTGGTGACGGCTTCGAACTTCTTGGGACAAGATCCAGTGAGGGGAAGTGTGGCGGTTGGGGCACCTGCAAACGAGCCTTGTAAGTGATACAGTCGTTCAACGAATGTGATACTGATGATTGGCAGGGACCACACATTGGACGGTATCGAGACTTGCGACAAGCGAAGCCGAGGCTCATGCGGCTCTGGAAGAAGCGCGCACACGACAGTTCCGTTTCCTCGATATTCCCACTGGATGGGATGAGGAGACTGTGGGTGCGATGTGGGCTGCACTTAACTTTGGTGGGCTAGAAAGGAATCCAGACGAGCCGGTGGAGACGCCAACGTGCTTCAGGATGCCCCAGCAACAAACGCAGATGCTCAGACAGCTTGCAAGGCAGGGGGCGAAGGACACGGCGAGGCAGCAGGCAGAGGAGGCGGGACAGCCAAAGGTGTGGCTTGGAGGCATGGTAGAGTGGAATGACTTACGAGAAGTGCAGGAGAAGGTTCTAGGAAAGGAGATGGTGTCGATATTGGATGCGGTGCCTGATGAAATGGTGGATGCGGAGCAACAGAGTTTACCGGAGAGTAATGTCGATGGTGTTGCAGAGATGGTAGATGCAGAAGGGGTTGCGGTTGGTGCTTCAACGGATACTACTACTACTGATACTAATTAGTGTACTTTAATTATAATGATATGAGACACGTGTTCACATTTTTGAAATCAAGTTTTGGGCGGTGAAGCGACGCCAAGCCATTCTTTGATTTCTTCTCCCGTCATCTTCACCACCCCATGACAGACAAACGTCGCAGTTGGGCTCAAAAATGGTCTGGAAATGGAGCGAGATCGTCGAGTACGACGCCCAGCAGTACACCCCAGGGGACACCAGCACCGTCCATCGATCTACCGCGGTCAGACTCGTGGTCGTCGCTACGGAAAGCACAAGAGGAGAGCAGTACAGGCAACAATGCGGGCAGTAACACGAGGAAATCCTTCTCTAGCATGATGATGGGTGCACTGTCTCGTACTAGCACTCGCGACAATGAAGACAAGGACAAGGAGGCTCGTGGACGCCAAATGTCCCAGATCTCCCGTGTTAAATCAGCCTCAGATGCTGAATCTGACCGCAGCCGTTCTCGAGGTGCCCGTTCACTGTCTCCATTTACCTTTCGTCGACGTCGCACAGATCCATCCCCGCCACCCTCTGCTTTACACCTCTCACAATCCGATGTAGAATCTGATGTAGACAGCAACATTCGCCCTCGTTCTACTGCATTTTCCTACGATTCGGATACAGATTACACAGAAGATGACGCAGATTGGTCTAATGATGAGGACGTTTTTGACGACCTCACCGAGCGAAACACTGAGCAGAATGCTCACCTCGAACCTCCCATTCCACTCGTCAGTGCTCAGGCTGCAGCAGACGAGGCCGATCCAGATCCGCTTGGCGAGGGCGTGAACGTCGTCGTGCCACCCGAACCGTTCTTCCCATCTACACTCAACTCCTTTGCACGCAGCGCAAGCACCAAACGTAACCCCCGCCGTCGTAAAAGCACCAAACATCACCACGAGCCGCTTTTGTATGAGACCTCACGCCCCGTCTTTCAGCGGGATAGGTGTACGATTACGATTACCCAGGGAGACCCTGTCGCTACACTTGGAACAAGAAAGAAACGCAGTTATATTGTAGCAAGTGACCTGAGTGAGGAGAGTCGTTACGCCGTGGAGTGGGCGATTGGGACTGTGCTTCGAGATGGAGATGAATTGCTTATTGTGACCGTAACCGAAAACGACTCCAAGGTCGATCCGCCTATGCCCAACCCTTCCGATCGGGCGACGAAGCTCCGTAGTCAGCAAGAGGTGAGGCCCTCTTTCTCCTTGATATCTAGCTGTATACTGATCCCACACCAGCGTCAAGGACTGGCTTACATTCTCGTTCGCCAAGCTACAAGCCTCCTTCAACGTACCAAACTCAACGTCAAGGTCGTGTGCCAGGCGTGGCACGCTAAAAATGCTCGCCATATGCTCCTTGGTGCGCGAACAATGTTTCTAAATCTGTCAAAGCTCACACACCTTTCTATAGACATCGTTGATTATCATGATCCCCAACTCGTCATCGTTGGCTCGCGTGGTCTCGGCCAGCTAAAAGGGTACGTTTCAATTTCCATCCATTTAACTACTTTCACTTTTGACAAACATGCATACTTCACTTGCAGCATCCTCCTCGGCTCGACCTCACACTACTTGATTCAAAAATGCTCCGTCCCCGTGATGGTAGCCCGCCGGCGGCTCAAACGTCCTCCGCGCCGATCTGCCCACCTCTCCACCCACCGCACGCACGTTTCCCTCGCTGATGCTGGCATCGATCGTGTTGTGCACAAGGTGGACGAGGATGTGCAGGTCATGCGTGAAGAAATCCAGAGGGATGATGATAGAAGGGACCGTGATGTTGAAGCAGGCCGTGCATACGCGGCGGTTGAAGAGGAAGAGGGCGAGGAAGAAGAAGAGGAGGCAGATGATGCTGCTACTACTGAAAGTCACACGAGTACGGGCAGTGCAGTCAAAGTTGCGGGGCATTAACGTCGGCGCAACAACCTGGTTTTCTAAGTTTATTCATCGACGCATTATCATTGTAAGTATTCAGGTGTAGTATGTGCACAATGGGTGTATTTATAGTAATTAAACATTCTCGACTCTTGTTCTTAAATCTTCGCCGATGTTGAGGGGGGGACTGTCCCAAATACTTCTTCGAGGAAAGCATTGCTATTGGGTGGGCGTCCGAGGAATGCCTACATATACTCAGTCTTCCCATGCAGCCAAATGAACCACATTAAACGCACCTTCAAGGAATCAAGCTCTTCACGGGATCCACCAGGCAAGAGAATTTCATCCCTGTATCGCTGGCCACGGGCCGGGTCGAGTGGATCAGCCTTGAAGACCGTCGCTGAAAATCCTTTCAGTGACTAAGAACAAAGAAACAGTCACTTGTGAACCTACCATACATATCCGCCGCAAAGACGAGCGAATAGGTGTACCTAAGGGTGACGTGCGGATGAGTTGAAGGGAAAGTGAGAGACGAGGGGGAAACGCGTACCCATAATATCCAGCATCATATCCGCCAGTGATGTGACCAAATGTACCTAGCCATGTTTGTCTTAACCCATTGAAAACACTCTTTTGGTGCTATGTTAAGCGTACCTTGTCCAGGGCACTGTCTACCGCCCTTCACAAGGGACACCTGCTCACGAAGATTGTTCCACAATGCTGTGTAGTCCTCAGCATCTAATAAATAAATAAATGCATGTTAGAATATACTTTGTGTGACCATAGAATAAAAACAAACTCTGATCGGTGTGCACTTTGAGGTCGAACTTGGCAAAAAAGAGTTGACGAAGGTAGAACAGGCCCACGTTGACGTAGCGACTGACGAGTGAGGATGAGTGCACTAGCCCAATCAGAGTCATTGGAGACAGAAATCTTCACCTCTTGATAATTTTGTCGATCAACTCAGGTGACAGTGGCTTCTTGGTCTCGTAGTGGCTCGACATCTGCGCAAGAACCTTGGGCTCCCAACACCAGTTCTCCAACATCTGCGACGGAGCCTCAACAAAGTCACGCGCGACGCTAATCCAATTCAACATTGGGGTCTGAGAATGCACAAAGAAAGATCAAGTAAATACCTTGTTCCGTGGAACCGAGAAAACTTGGTCTTGCTGAGCAGGCCATGGAAAACATGGCCCATCTCATGGAAGAAGGTCACGACATCATCGTGCCTCATCAACGCAGGCTTGTCGGGGGTTGGCTTTGCGAGGTTGGCCACCATCGCTGTGAGGGGATAGCTCCGCTGGCCATTAGGGAGTGTATAGCCTGGAAGAAGACCCCATACTGCTGCATGGGAGTATTTGGAGGCTAAAGAGGAGAGTTAAGTTCTAAGGCGATATAAGGAATGAGAGGGGCGCACCGCGCGGAAAGAGGTCGAGGTAGCAGTAGCCGACGAATCCAGATTGGTCTTTCGCATCCTTTTCCCAGACCGCAAATTGTTGGACCTCTGGAAAGACATAGGTAGTGTGAGTGAGGCAGGGAGCACAAGGAACTGTGGAGATGACAAACCAGGATGCCAGGTTGAGCCTTTGATCTCCTCGAAGCGGACACCAAGGAGGTTCTGGTAGATAGAAAGGATAGTTGGGACAACGACGTCCACGGGGAAGTACTCCTTGACAAGCATGTCGTCCAGTTCAAGGGTTTTCTCAATGAATACGCGGTCGTAGTACCGGTAGTCCCATAGGTAAAATTGACCATCGAAAGGAAGACCTCTTGCCTCGTGGTCTTCTTTTTTGAGTGCCAAAAGCACCTCACGTTCCTTGACTCCAACTGGTCGTAGTTTGTTCTCGAGATCAGTGAGAAACTAGGGATAATTATTGGGTTACTGCTTGGACCATTGATAAGACGGTGTTAGCTTACATCGTCAACGTTCTTGCCAGACTTAACCATCTTCTCTTCAGTGATGTAGTCTGCCCTATAAAAATATGAGCCCTCGGGACAGTGTGAGGAAGGATGTACGCTCTTACCATGTCTTGTATCCCAGCAGTTTAGCGATCTGACGACGAAGATCGAGAGCCTTGTTAAGAAGAGGAACATTGTTCTCCAGACGACTTTCGTGGCCTTCCAATGCACGCCTACGCGTGTCGGGATTCTCCGCAAATTTGAAGACGGGGAAAATGTCGGGTGTCTTGAAAGTAACATCGTAAACTGTTTTCTCGTCCTGTGTGCGCTTGGTGTACCCGGAGACGACATCTTTAGGAACACCTTTGAGCTCTTCCTCAGTAAAAGTGACAACGCCCTAAGGTGATAAACTGAGATCTTGGAAGGCAATAATAGGAAATGTAGAACAAACGTTTTCCTCGTTGAAGTTTTTCTGCAGAATATACTCAGTAAAAAGCAGATATGGGACCGTTCAAGACATACGCTGAAATCCAGGCAAGCTTGGGACAATTCCTTCTTCAGGACAGTCAATTCAGCCCGTTCTTTCTCTGGAAGTGCTAAACCAGCTCGAGTACCATCAAGAATCTAGAACATCTTTAATGAACACGGTCAGCATGCACCCCTTGGAAGTACGCACCGATTTGTCGACGAGACGCTTTTCTTCTGGAGAAAGTTTCTCCCATTCCCCGGACTCCTCCAGATTCTTCTTCGCTGCCACCTTTGCGTTGAAGACATCGAGCCTCATAGAGGACTCGATGGCGAATTGGCGGACAGCCGATTCCGCCTCATTAGAGGCGTCTCTAAGTTCTTTACTAGGCGATACGTTCTGATAGAATGAGAGAGGCTCTGCGCCAACTTCAAAGGCAGAGTCGGCTTGAGCAAGCGCCACCTTTACGATCGATGAGTCTTAGTCGCGTAAAACAGTAAGGTACTTACAAAGACCTATAGCAGTCGCGTTAGATGCGTCTCGATCGAAGAATTAGCATGCATACCGAGTTGAAATTGCAATCTTTAGGCGCCAAGGCACCGATGGAGTCTTGAACAGCACGGTTTGCGGCGATGAAGTCATTGTTGAGGCGAGTGAGCTCCTCGGGAGTGTGCGTCCAAGAGGGAGGGGGCTGTGGGGGGGTGATGGACATTGGTGATGTGGGGAAGGAGAACAGGCTAGATCTGAGAGTCGCAAGGGATCTGGTAAACCCCCGGGTTCTCCACGCGTGCCCTCCAACATTTGCTCGGATATCTCCTCCCATCGATCTCACCTGAATTGCCGCTAATCCAACGGCAAGCGCTCCCCCCCATCCAAGAAACGTCCTCCGCCGCAGAAGCCCTGGCAGTCGTTCTGCCCCAGCACGTAGAGCCATTTGTACAAGTGCCAGCTCACCGTGCAATTTTGTGTGGGGAATTTAGGCGATCTTATCTTTCTTTGATCGACTTTGCGTGCCGGCGCCAAGTCCAAATTTATTTAAGGCGCCTACCCTTCATTGGCTTTGTGTACGTTGTCTCTGGGATAGTCTCTTGTCCTGTTCGCAGCTGGCGCGCTCTTAGGAGGGTTTCTCTGGATTGGGCGTTCCCAGCTGGTATAATTACTTTGGTTCCTTTGAAGAAGTCGTCTCTTTCAGAAAAGCACTGCTGTATCATCTAGGAAGAGGATGGCTCTCAGTTTATCGGTTCGGTCTGTCAGCTTGGGGGCCTCTTGGGAGCCTTGGCACTTGGGCATTGAAGTTATAAATAAGGATGAGATTCACTACGACGAAGCAATGGCCACTAAGTACTCCCAGCTACTAGTAACATAGATAGCAGTCCCATACCCAAGGAATACATGCTCTCCGACCCGCTCCCTGCTCCGTTTCGTTATGTGTCTTTAGTGAGACTGCTGAACTGATAGTTCTGCCATGTCAGCCTCGGACGGTAGCCCTCCGACTTCAGAGTCTCCTTGATCGTCTGTTTGCTTCCCCATTTACGGTATTAATTAAGGGAATGGGAGTAAGTATTTATAGCAATTAAATATGCTCGACTCGTTCTTAACTCTTCGCCGATGTTGAGACGGGGACTGTACCAAATATTTCTTTGAGGAAAGCATTGCTATTGGGTGGGCGTCCAAGGAATGCCTGCAAATGCTCAGTTTTCCAAGCAAGTAAATGAACTACATGAAGCGGACCTTCAACGAATCAAGCTCTTCACGGGATCCACCAGGCAAAAGAATCTCATCCCTGTAGCGCCGACCACGGGCTGGGTCAAGTGGATCAGCCTTGAAGACCGTCGCTAAAAAAACTCTTTCAGTGACTAAGAACCAAGAAATAGTCGTTTCTGAACCTACCATACATGTCCGCTGCAAAGACGAGCGAGTAGGTGTAGCTAAGGCGATAGGTTGAAGGGAAAGTAAGATAGACAAGAAGCAAAAGCGTACCCATAATATCCAACATCAATACCCGCCAGTAATGTGACTAAATGCACCTATAGTCATGTCATGTTTTTCTGAGCCCGTATAAAACTCTTTCAGTGTTATGTGAAGCATACCTTGTGCAGGGCACTGTTTACCGCTCTTCACAAGGGACACCTGTTCACGAAGATTGTTCCACAATGCTGTGTAGTCTTCAGCATCTAAAATACATGTTAGAATAGCCTTTTGTGGTCATCATGGTAAAACTAACCTTGGTCAGTGTGCACTTTGAGGTCGAACTTGGCAAGGAAGAGCTGACGTAGGTGGAACAGGCCCACGTTGACGTAGCGACTGGCGAGTCAGGACGAGTGCAACGACCAACTGAGAGCCAGTAAGGATAGAAATCCTCACCTCTTGATAATCTTGTCAATCAACTCGGGTGACAGAGGTTTCTTGGTCTCGTAGTGACTCGACATCTGCGCTAGGACCTTGGGTTCCCAGCACCAGTTCTCCAACATCTGCGAAGGCGCCTCACCAAAGTCAATCACGACGCTGATCCAATCCAACATCAGCTGCTGTACATTCAGAAAATGGACAAAGATTAAGTAAATACTTTGTTCCGTGGAACCGAGAAAACTTGGTCTTGCTGAGCAGATTATGGAAAACATGACCCATCTCATGGAAGAAGGTCACAACGTCGCCGTGCCTCATCAATGCAGGTTTGTTAGGCGTTGGCTTTGCGAGGTTAGCCACCATTACCGTGAGGGGATAGCTCCGCTGACCGTTAGGGAGTGTATAGCCTGGAAGAGGGCACCATACTGCTGCATGAGAGAATTTGGAGGCTAACAAGGAGGTTTGAGCTCTAAAGCGACATAGGGAAGGTCCAGAGTGACACACTGCGCGGGAAGAGGTCGAGGTAGCAGTAGCCGACGAATCCAGATTGGTCTTTCGCATCCTTTTCCCAGACCGCAAATTGTTGGACCTCTGGAAAGACATAGGTAGTGTGAGTGAGGCAGGGAGCACAAGGAACTGTGGAGATGACAAACCAGGATGCCAGGTTGAGCCTTTGATCTCCTCGAAGCGGACACCAAGGAGGTTCTGGTAGATAGAAAGGATAGTTGGGACAACGACGTCCACGGGGAAGTACTCCTTGACAAGCATATCGTCCAGTTCAAGGGTTTTCTCGATGAATATACGGTCGTAGTACCGGTAGTCCCATAGGTAAAATTGTCGAAAGGAAGACATTTTGCTTCGTGTTCTTCTTTTTTGAGTGCCAAAAGTACGTCACGCTCTTGG
Source organism: Tricholoma furcatifolium (assembly GCA_018854895.1). Taxonomy (NCBI): domain Eukaryota; kingdom Fungi; phylum Basidiomycota; class Agaricomycetes; order Agaricales; family Tricholomataceae; genus Tricholoma; species Tricholoma furcatifolium. Next base: position 43,971 of record JABAJV010000044.1, read on the forward strand.
ATTCCAACTGGCCAGAGTTTGTTCTCGAGATCAGTAAAGAACTAATAAAAAGTAATAGTTAGTGGCTTGTGGCATGGTCCATTGATAAGACGGTGTGGCCTTACATCGTCGACGTTCTTGCCAGACTTAACCATCTTCTCTTCAGTGATGTAGTCTGCCCTATGAAATCATTACCTGTATGAGCCGAGTCGGGACGGTGCGAGGAAGAAATACACGATCTTACCATGTCTCGTATCCCAGCAGTTTAGCGACCCGACGACGAAGATCGAGAGCTTTGTTAAGAAGAGGAACGTTGTTCTCTAGACGACTTTCATAGCCTTCAAATAAACGTCTACGCGTGTCAGGTGTCTCCGCAAATTTGACTATGGGGAAAATGTCGGGTGTCTTGAAAGTAACGTCGTAAACTGTTTTCTCGTCCTGCGTGCGCTTGGTGTACCCGGAGACGACATCTTTAGGAACACCTTTGAGCTCTTCCTCAGTAAAAGTGACAACGCCCTAAGGTGATAAACTGAGATCTTGGAAGGCAATAATAGGAAATGTAGAACAAAC
>JABAJV010000045.1:7579-50618 GCA_018854895.1 Tricholoma furcatifolium
GCGGGTATGTATGGACATGGTATAATGCATCAGGGGTATGTGAAATAAATAAAAGGGAGAGCATGATGTGTGGGTCAGGTCCTCGAGAAGGTCAATGCTACGAGGATACATAATAAGTACGATACAGAGGGTCGTGCACGAGGTGTTGAACGACCACAGCTTGTTCGACGTTCACCAACAACAACAACAACGGCCAGGCTTGCTGCTGGCAGAAGCATACCCGGACTTGTTGGCCACGCCTCTCGGCACAATGGGCCCAGTATACGTGTCGAACGCGCCGCATTGGTCGAACGTCGCGAGGAACGACGAAGCGGAGTCCGGGAGGATCTTGTACGCTACCCCGAGGAGTAACGTACGCATGCTGTCGTTGGTGGTGTATATATATCAGCGCCGGACCCGAGACGCGTATGATAATTTTGGGAAATGAAAATGAAGATGAAAACGAAAATGAAGATGAAAACGAAAATGAAGATGAAAACGAAAATGAAGATGAAAACGAAAATGAAGATGAAAACGAAAATGAAGATGAAAACGAAAATGAAAATGAAACCAAAAATGAAAACGAAAATGAAAACGAAACGGCTCACCTCGCCCGAAGTGTGCGTGGCGCCTCAGGCTGTGGTGGGGGTGGGGGCGGGGGTGGGGTCGCATCCTGAAGTGCGAGGGGCGCGCGCGGCGAGGGCGGTGTGCGCACGGAGTCCGAGTCCACAAATTCGGGGTGGTAGTAGTAGTACGCGCTTCCGTGATGTGGTGCGTCTGCGTCTGCGTATGCATATGCATCTACGTCTCCGTATGCCCCTGCCCCTGCCTCTGCGTATGCGTATGCCTCTGCGTATGCCTCGGCGTACGCTTCTGCATCAGCGTCTGCATCAGCGTTAGCGTCTGTGTCTGCACCAGCGTCTGTGTCTGTGTCTGTGTCTGTGTCAGTATCAGCGCCTGCATCAGTGTCTGTGTCAGCGTCTGGGTTTGGAGGCGACCTAGGCTGTGCCGCATCCGCACCGGCATCCCGAAGCGTGGGCGTGGGCGTGGGCGGGGCGCACGACGAGTCCACAGGTTGGGTGCTTTCGAGATACAGCGCGGGTGCCACAGTGTTTGTACTACGTGACCGCATCGTATCCAGAAGTAGCGATGGTGGCGGGGGCGGGGGTGGGGGCGGCGACGAAGGGTCCACGGGTGGGGCGCTTCCGTGATACGGTGATTCAGTATTAGATCGTCATGATTATCATTAGCCGTACATGTACATGTCATGCAGTGAATATGAATCTGATTCTGGGACGGTGGCCATGGGTGGGTACGCGGTCATTCGATGTGAGGGTGGACGTGTGTCGTGTGTCGTGTGTCGTGTGTCGTGTGATGTGAAGATGCCCAAGGCCAAGGTCGCGGAGTTGGAGGAGGTTACCAGCTTAAATCCACGTCTTTTACATCTCCGCCCAAATGTCTCGGCGGTTTAGGCCCTAGGGCTGTGCTGTATGAGACTGCGTAAAGCTGTGAGGAAGCAATGGGTATGAGAAATTACCTCGACCGTGACCTTGGAAGATTAACCGTGCATTTTATCCAGCTTATCAGCGATCAGCTCAGGCCCACGACTGCTCCATCCAGGCCGAAATTTATTGAGAGGCTGTGCTGCTGTGAATGGGTGTGCATAGGCACTTGGAAAAGAGAGAGGGAAACAACTCTCATCACGCCGTCTAACAGACGCGTTTTGAATCTTGATAGCCGCCACAGTGACATAGCCAAGAGCCAAGCCAAACAACGTCAACACGTGACAAATATCAAGGCGTTTAGCGCCGAGTCAAGATCTCAAGTTGTTGAAAACGATTTGCGTTGATCTTGAGATAGATTGGAAAAGGACGCATGCTGTGCCAATCGGGTGACGTGAGACGAGCAAATTTAGCCTGAGCCGGCACGTGGAATATATCTCGAAGAAGAAAGATGCATAGGTGAGCGGTGCAGGTGGTCAACTCGAGTCTCGAGCTGGTCAAACCGTCGAAGGTAATCAGAGAGATAATCCTGAGCCTCTTAGTTTCAAGAATCGCGCGACACGATCCAGTCACCAGTGCAGTCAGTGCGCTATCAAAGTGCATTTATTTATATATTTAGGTAAACAAGACCTCGATGCATAACGAACGACTCAGACGAAGGTTATCTAAAGGCGTCTTGACCAGCGTATATATACGAGGAACAAATGAAAAGAAGCCTCCAGTGCCACAAAATGTCGAATTCCAGCATATGCATACAAGATACGTCGAATCCAGCGAGTAAATAGCATATGTACCAGGAGAGAAAGCGTAGCGTGGACCTCAAGTGCCACAAAGTGAGATTGAGCGAATGAGGAGAGGAATAGACTGAGTCGCCAGGACCTAAGTGGTTGGATACCGCCAGCATATAGGATGGACCCAGGAGGGAAAGAAAGCACGGCGTGACCCCCAGGGCCAGGGGTGCGGGTGCGGGATGGTCAAATCCAGCGGGTATATGGTATCAGCGGGTATACGGGTTAAACGAAAGGAAGGACGTAGGGTGGGACGCCAGGCCCGGAGAGGGGCAGATGCCGCGAGTATGTGGAATCGATGAGAGGCGCAGGGTGGCCGTGGGATGGTGAACACCGGAAAGCCAGGCACGCCACTGGCATGCACGCACCGACTCGCAACTCACTGTATTGTGCAGCAACAACCAGCCTGGTTGTCATTGCGGGAAGGAGTGCCGAGGGCCGCTTGGTTGACTGGAGCCCTTGACCCCTCCTCCGATCGTCCAGAAAACAGCTCTCCTGGGTCGAATTTGGAGAGAATGGACGAGGCGGAGGACGGGAGGTACTCGGAGGCTATGCCGAGAGCTGATTGACGCATGCTGTTTTTTTTGTATGTATATGAGCTCTGGGATCAAACGCAAACGCCAACTACTTACCTCTCCAGAAGAGACGGGGGTGTCTGCGGTGGTACACCCGAAGACCCCACGGGTTGGTAGTTATAAGGGTTTTGGGGATGTTGTGGGTATGGCGGGGACGATGGCGCGAGATACCTGAAAAGAATTGATGCATGAGTTGGATGGGTCGGATGATTATTATCATTAGCAATACATGTTTTGTGGTGGATAGTATCCTGGAGCGTTGGGCGGATTGAAAGGAGGAGTAGCCATTGGTATGAGGGTGTCGGGCGATGTGAGGGGTGGACGGTGGAGAAAGAAGAAGCGGGTGTGGATGATGGATTAGACGTCGCGGAGTGGCCTTATAAAGGCGCGATTGAGGCTGTGTGAGGCGGCTGCGCAATGCTGTGAATGGGCACAAGTACAGCATACGAAGCTTGAAAGGATTGCCAATGACGTCGACCCTTGGAAGATTAACGTTGTTGGCTAGCTATCGGCCTAGACCCACGTTCCATCTCGGCCGAGACTTTGGGAATGCTGTGATGCGTGATGCTGTGCATAGGTGTGCAACATACGAACTTAGCAAAAGAAAGAAAGAAGAACTCATGGCCGCGGCGTAAGAAAGAAGATAAACAACGCCGTCACGTGATCGTTGAACATCGAAGCGATCAACGCGACCTCACGTTTACAACGAACCACAATGAGCACGCCCGGCCCTCCTCCTCAGACAGGGCGCTACGGCACCCTCTCCCTCCTCAAACGCACAAACCCCACCGGGCCCCCACTCACCTCCTTCGGCATCGACGACGACGTCCTCACCTTTGGCCGCCAGCCCGCGTGCGGCGTCAGGCTCTACTACGACGACATCGCGCCCGTGCACTGCAAGCTCGTGTTCAACGACGAGAAGAAGGCGTTCCTCACCGTCCTCGGCGATACGGGCGTCTTCGTCGATGGGTGCCTCGTCACACCCGCGCCAAGCGGCCACGAGACGACGGTGCCGCTGCCTGGGGGGTCCGAGATCGAGATCCACGGCAAGAAGTTTAGGTTTGCGTACCCCCCCAAGGAGGCGCGTGCGGCGCTGTATGCGAGTCCCATGCGTGAGTGGAATTTGCTTTGCTATGATGTTATTTATTTGAATCAAATTGAATCATGATTTTGATTAGCACCACGACGTCCGCGTCTTTCGCTGATTCAATCGACACACGTATTCAACCCACGGCCATCGCCCGATCCACGCGAGAATTTACGTGTACTGCAGAGCCCGCTGCGCCCGAGCTTGAGGGCGAAATGGCTCAACAACAACAACTCCCCATCGCCGTCTAAATCTAAATCCAACTCACGGCACCGTTCCACATCCCCGCTCAAACACGGCACCATCCAGGCTCCAGACTCCTCCGACGAAGAAAACGAAGACGAAGACGAAAACGGACCAGACGAAGAAGAAGAAGAAGAAGAAATCGTGCTCGTAGACGGCAACCACCCCCGCGTAGTCGAAGACGACACCGACCTCGTCATCCTCGAGGACGTCGAGCGCGCCCCCGCCCCCGCTGCCCCCTCACCTCTCATGACCTCGACCCCCCTACCACCACTCCAACTACACGCGCCCCAGCCCCGCGCGCCTGCGCCTGCACCCGCCCCCGTCCAGCCTCAGCCTCAGCCCCAGCCCCAGCCCCAGTCCCAAGCACCCCCGCAGACCCCCGCGCGCCCGAGGTCGCGCGGCGCGGGGGCGAACACGCTGCACCGGGCTGTGTTGATTCGGAGTGCGCAGAGGGCGGTTATGAGGGCTGAGAGTGAGGAGCGGGCGCGGTATGTGGGGAGGGGCAGGGGGATGGGGCGGTATGGTCATTGGGAGGAGCACGAGGAGGGGGATAGCGAGGAGAGGGAGAGGGAAGAGGAGGAGGAGATGGAGGTGTTGTTGGATGTTGTGGAGCGGAGTGGTGTTGAGGAGGAGGGGGATGTGGATATGGATGTGGATGTGGAGATGGAGGAGGAGCACGAACACGAACACGAACACGAACAGGATGTTCCCGAGGACATTGAAGAGCCGTTGAAGACCGAGGAAGACGAGGATAAGCCCCGGCCGAGGTTGACGTGGCGGAAGAGCCTCGAGCGGCTGTGGCCTTTCGGTAGTCGGAGCTCGAGCCCTGCGAAGGAAGAGGTCGTCGATAGTTCGTCTTCGGAGGAGGAGGAGGAGGATTATGGTGACGAGTATGAGAGAGAACAGCGATACGGAGAGGAGGGGAACAATGAGAATGCCAATGAGAGTCAGGTACGCGCATATATCGACTTATTTTCCAATTCTGTTGATAGCTAACTCACCGCGTCTGTAGGTTAGCACGTCCGACTCTCTCGACGACGACGAGGGAGAGGCAGAGGCAGAACCCGAGATTGAACACGAACACGAAAATGAAACTGAAACTGAAGCAGCCGAGCACCCAGCGCCCCTCGCACACCATGCACGCACCCCCGCAGCCGCGCGTCCCGCATACCGCGCCCTCGGCGCATTCATGACGCCACAACCCCGTAGCCGTGCAGGCATGGGCGCCTCCTCGTCCGAGCCCATCCTCAACCCCACCAGCGCCAACGCCACAGCCACCGGCCCAGGACCACAGAGGTTCTCCCTCGGCGGCGGTGGTGGAGAGGCGCGCCGGGTGTTGAGAGAGCCGGAGGTGTGGCGCGTGAGGGATATTGTGCTTCCGCCGCCGCAGGGGTCGCCGCAGCACGTGGCGCAGGGACAGGGTCAGGGACGGGTGCAGGGACAGGGTCAGGGACAGGTGGGGGCGCAGAGGGTGGCGCAGGTGCCGAATTTGGTGACGCAGACGCAGACGCAGACGCAGACGCCGAGGAGGGGTGGGGTTGATGATGAGGAGCGCAAGGTGCGTTTTGTGGTTTATCTTTTTCATATAGTACTATCTTTTTGTTTATCAAGTTACTTACCGCTACTACATAGGCGATCCAAGAGCGCAGACGGAGTGCGATGCGCGATGCGCAGGTTTCCGGGGGGATGTTCCTCCCTGGGGATGGGAGCGCGTATTTATCGCCATCCAAGCCTAAGCCTAGGCCTTCCACATCAACATCGACATCGACATCGACATCGTCGTCCGCCGCCATTACCACCACGTCCCCAACCAAACAGCTCATCACGCTCTCCCCCAGCAAACCCCGCAACCCGACCACGCCGTTTAGGACCGGGCCGCGTGCGGTGGACGTGTACGCGCAGCGTGCGGCGGCAGCAGCGGCGCAGGAGGACGAGGAGGAAGAGGAGGATACGAGGAGCCTTTTAGAGCGCATGAGGGAGACGGTGGAGGGGATGAAGAGGCGGAGAGCGAGCGGCGTTGCTAGGTCGGTGCCTGCGACGCCGAACGTGAAGACGCCTGCGAGGGCTGGTGGGGGGTTGGCGAGGTACGGTGACGTGGATGATGGGGATGGGGATGGGGATGGTGGTGATAAGGAGGAGGGCGGCTGGGAGGAAGGGTTCTCGTTGCTTCGTACGCCACGGGGTAGCGCCGGGGCTGGGGCTGGTGCTGGTGCTGGTGCTGGTGCTGGTGCTGGGTGGAGTGTGAAGAAGCTAGATTTCGGGAAGGAGACGGGGAAGCAGGGCGCTGCTGCTGCTGAGCCTGAGCATGAGCCTGAGACGATGGACGTCGATGCTGATGCTGATGTGGCGATGGAGGGCGGAGGGTTGGAGGCGCATGTGCAGATGCAGATACGTGCACAAGCGCAGGAGGAACGGGAGCAGGAGCAGCAAGACGTCGATACAGAGACGCAGGAGATGGAGCAGGAGATGGAAATGGAAATCGAGCATGGAGTTGAAGAGCCCCAGGTCGAAGAACAGCCAGTGCCAGTGGCTGTTGACTCTTCTCACGAAATCGAAGCATACACAGAGGATCACGCAGACGCAGACGCATCCGCAACCGCGTCGGAATCCGAGCCAGCGGAGGTAAGTCGCAAATCCTAATATTTCCCTTCTTTTCTACTATCTATAAATACACTATACTCACGCATATCACCAGCCGCCTCAGAAACCGCCCTCCAAATCGAGAGCACCATCGCGGTCGAAACCGAACTCGAGCTCGAGCTCGAGCTCCAAACCGCCTTCGAAACCGAGGTCGAAGTCCAAGTCTCGAGCAGTTGAACCTGAAGTCGTCGATGCCAGCGTCGAGGAGGACGTTCCGCCCCCTGTGCAAGCGACGAAACCGCCCTCGTCGTCGAGGCGGACTACTAGGCGGGCGGAGTCCGAGGCGCGGGAGGACCCTGCGCCTGAGCCGGTGCCGGTGAAGAGGGGACAGAGGGCAACGACACCCGCTCGGGGACGACGTCGGCGGACTGCCGAGCCGGAACCTGAACCCGTGCTGGATGCCGAGGACGACCTCGACGATGAGATTGGGATGGGTGTGCAGGAGGATGAGGAGGAGGAGCCTGCGCGTGCGCCTACGGCGTCGAAGAGGGGTCAGAAGAGGGCTACCACGCCTGCGAGGGGCCGCGGGAGGGGTGCGAGGGGTGCGACTGCTGAGCCTGAGCCTGCACCTGCACCTGTGGATGTACCGGAGGACGTAGATGCGGATCCTGAGCACGAAGTGGAGGCGGAGGCGGCACCAGCACCAGCACCAGTGAGGCGCACACAGAAGCGAGGCACGACGCCTCAGACGCAGAGTCAATCTCAATCGCGCGCGCGGTCCGTCTCACGTGAGCCTGCCGCCGCACCCGCACCCGCACCCAAGAAACGCGCCGCGAGCCGCAAGCCTGCGTCTGCGACTTCCACGGTGGTCGAAGTTGAAGAGACGCCTGCAGAGCAGGAGGAAGCGCCTGTGGAGGAGTCTGCGGCGCCGGCGAAAAGAGGACGTGTACCCCGTGCTGTGGCTGGTGCGGCCACGGCGACGAGGGTCCCGGTGAGGGCGAGGAGTCTCAAGGCGAAGGCTTCCACTGCTAGTGCTGCGAGTGCGGAAGATTCGGTCGCTGCGCCGGCGCCGGCGGCGAGGGGAAGGAAACGCGCGGATGAGAGTGCCGTGGGTGCGCCTGCCGCTGCCGCGGCGACAACGACAACGGCAGCGAAAGGAAGTCGCGCGTTGAAGACTCCCACTGTCACCACCACAACCACGGGCGCGGGAAGGACGCGCAAGACGCCTGCCACGGCGCCAGCCGCTACCGCTGCTGCTGCGCCCGCGGGAGTGAACAAGGAGAACACGAAGGACGATGCGGCGCCGGTGAAGGTTAGGGTGTCGCGGACGAAGGTGAAGAAGGACGTGGATGATGAACTTGAGGGGGGTGTAGGCGCGGGCACAGGCACAGGCACTGCTGCTGGGGTGGCGAAGACGGTTGGGAGGGCTACTAGGACGAGGGCTGCGAGGACGTGAGGCCGTGAGGATGCTTGGACTCGGAGTGTGGTAGATCCCAGCCGGCCTGAGGGAGTGGATACCCGTAACTGCATACCCTTTGTATTTGGGGAGAGTGAAGCGGATGTCTTTTAGAGTGAATTCTTATCTTTTTTCTTAATGTTACTGTTGAGCAGCTCATCAACTGACCTCGTGTATTATTTTAGTCTCTAAATGAGAGGGTTTTCCGTATTTCCGACCTTTCAATATGTATACACTCACTTTTCACACAAGTAACGCGGTAGAATGGTGTAAAAAGATAAAGCATCGCGGCAGAGAGCGGTAAACCAGGAAACGCTGAGAAACTGAGATATACTGTAACATTGTCCTGACATTGACAAAGAGGAGACGAACGCGATCGAAACTCGCTAGTCGAGTGATCCGCACAATTGATCGAACACATAGGACAAAAAGCTCGAAGATTGATATTGACTATTAGAGGAAGCCTATCAGGTGATGGACGAGTGTAGATGGACTGAATGGAATATGTAAGTACTTGGCGATCAATATGAAAAAGCCTTTCAAAAGGACCGTGAGTGTAAAAACCCTTCGGATGGTCCATGAGTTCAAAAGGGGCAACAAAATGTACGGGTGGCTAAAAGAATAAGCCACAGTGATGACCATGGTCTGTGCGCGGTTCGTGGAGGTATAAGAAGGTCAGAAAACCGAATGAAAAAGCAGGTTACGCACCCGTTTAAAAATTCGCTTGGTCAATTGAGACTGGAGTGATTTGAGAACGGTCAATAAAAAGTGTTATCACCTCCAACTTTCTTCTTTTGAGATCAAGCCAGCAAGATCTGGCATATTTGGTCGTCAAGGGCAAGGAGAGAGTTGTGCACTGGTTTCAACGATTCAGCTAGCAATCCCCTGAGGGCCCGGGAGTGGTTCGGCTGTGGTCAGTAACCAGTGCTATTTCCTGCGACTTGATTGTCTGCGGGATGTCGCCCGTCGCAAAAGTCTGGTACAGTCAGAGACTTGGGGCTCGACCTCGAGGCCTGAACTGTATTGAGAGCTTTAAAGCATGGGCGACGCGGGATTGCACAGAGACATGAAGTGGATCGGTGTTGACTGAGGCAGTCATGGGTTTGCACGGGACGGTGTACTGACATGCGCCTCCCAAATCCTTGATCGTGTTGGTCCTTGCAGAGGCAACTCTGTTCCAGATGTTAGATACCGTGGTTATGGTTGTGTTTGAAGCTACAATTTAATGCAGCCAACATGATCTTTTTCCATGGCTTTCGAACATATAGTGGACATGAAGCGAATTTCAACTTGCGCAGGTGATACACACTATTGAAGACTCAGCAAACCCCTAGGAAGTGGTTCAGCTTAGGTCAACAAAAGGTGTTACCACCAAGTTGGAGGTCGCTAGTGAGCTTGATGGAGGAGGCAACAGGCTAGAAACGACTCAGCAACTCCCAGGGAGTGATTTGCTTAGGTCCAATCAGTCTTGTACCGCCGAGTCCGATTTACTTGTTTGAAATCGCAAGTCGATCGAGCCGATACGTGGGCGAATATTGGAGGAGGTTACGCACTGGAATGACTCGGCCAATCCCAGGGAGTGATTCGCTTAGGTCAGGACAGTGTTGTACCTCGGTGTCTGATTACTTGCTTGATGTCACAAGTCAATCGAGCCTGTACATAGGGCCATTGGAGTTGGAGGTTACGCGCTGGAAAGACTCGGCCAATCCCAGGGAGTGATTCGCTTAGGTCAGGACAGTGTTGTACCGCCGAGTCCGATTAACTTGTTTGAAATCGCAAGTCGATCGAGCCGATACGTAGGGCGAATATTGGAGTAGGAGGTTACGCACTGGAATGACTCGGCCAATCCCAGGGAGTGAGTCGCTTAGGTCAGGACAGAATTTGTACCTCCGAGTCCGATCTCTTTGCTTGATGTCCGAGTCCGATCTCTTTGCTTGATGTCACAAGTTAATCAAGCCCACCGGTACACTTGATCCAGTGGATGAGACCCTGTTGCGAGAAAACTGATCCAGACGATCTGGGGTTTTAGTGGGTATTGATCAGAGGCTGATGATGAGCACAATTTTGCTTCATTCGAAGGCACTGCACGAGTCCCACACTACCTGCTACGGCAGGTGTGCGTAAAAGCATTTCCCCAGTGTTGCTCTATGTTCGTTGGTTTTTGAATGTTTTCATTCAACACGACGATGGTCGAGGGACTTGGCTATGCCAGTGAACCTCGCCCAGCTGGAGTCACAAAAACAAAAAAAAAAAAAAAAAACATACATACATACAGACTTACATATGTCGGTCATCTTGCCAAAATCCTTCGTGTAGCGTGCTCTGATTGGCGATTGGAAGTTTGTCTTCGACGAATATTAACTCAACAAATTCAGAACTCGCCGATAGCGAAACCCAATTCATTGTCTGATGAAACTACATAACAAGTCCTGCGATTAAATCGTATCAATCGTCATGAAGGCTGGGTATTTGGTTACCAGGCGCTCATTTTAGCAAGACAGAAGAAACATACGTCATGAAACTTGCAGCACAATTATCCAAGTTTAAACAGCACGGGGGAAGGTGTGGGGGTTAGCTAGGACCGCTGGAGTGTTCGAGCGGAAGGTAGGGCCAATGAGGTGGTCGAACGCAGGGGAATTGGACACGCGTGGAGTCAGATCCTCGAGATCCCAGAGGTATCCTAGAGTCTTCAAGACAGAGGTAGCACTGTACGGGTAGGCTTCATTAGTAGCCGGGTTAGTCCCGTTGTTCTCGGTGAACCCCTGCGGCGCATAAGGCGAAATCAAGAAGGTGGGCATCCGGCCACCTAGACGGTTAAAATCGAAGGTGTAGACGCTGCCGTCATCTGCGGTGCTGGTAAACGTGAGGTTGTCAGGACGAACAGCGAGAGGTGGTGCAACGTGGTCGAAGAATCCTCCTGTCTCATCAAATGTGATGATGAGCATGGTGGACTCCCACTGAGGGCTGGTGCGGACGGCATCGTAGATCTGCTTGACAAAGACCTGGCCGAAAGAGACGTTGCCACTGGGGTGCATGGAATTGGTGTCGGTACCGTCAACAAAGCCCTGCAAGTTAGGGGTCAAGGTGCCATCGGCAATGGCCGCGTTATCTGGGCTAAACGTCGAGTACAACCCCAAATTGTAGCCAGTGACGGAGTGGTCTGGATCATCGATAACAGAGTCGAAGTCCTGAAAGAAGGAACAGAACTTGGTACCGGTGGGGGCACTGACGTTCTGGGGATTGCAAAATGGGCCATTGTTAATAGGATTGTCGAAGCCACGGCCCTTTATCCCGCCGAGAAGATTGTCAAAGGAACGATTCTCGAGCAAAATCCAGACGACGTTCTTAATCTTGTCCTTCAAATTAGATATCGACTGTGCGGAGCCAGAGGCATATCCGAACGGCGTGCTGGGCTTCGGGACGGGATTTGCAAAAGCAGCGATCGCCGTAAGGGACAACAGGCAGGTAGCGATGATATTCCTCATGATTGTGAAGCGGGCTCAGGAGTAGACAAAATTTGAGTTGTTTTGGGAAGCATTTAAACCATTCTCTGTGGGAGCCCGTCAAACCTTCAACGCATGTGCGCGGCCTCCATATGGTTTAAGCGAGTGGTGAAGATTAAGAAGATAGTCAGCAGGCCAGCGATCCGCGTCCAGAGAAGGTACTCCACTCGTTTCGTCATGAGTGGACCGGATATCTTCCTTCATTGCGGTGCTACATGTACGAGTGACACGAGCTAAGTAATGAAAGCAAATGAAACTCAGCTTTACATAGCAGAATTCTGAACTCCTGTACGAGAGGCACAGCACCCAGATTCTCTATGCAAATAGCTCAAGTAATATCTGTAACTTCCACGGAACGATCAGTACTGTCAACGGCGTAGAAATAGAATGACTACATACATTTCCAGAGTAGAGAAACATGCGACCTCTCCTGGGAAAGTGATTGCACCATCGGTCCCTCAGCATCATAAGGTTCGCCCGTAGCCTGTAGGAGCAAATTCATGACATGAACAATTTTGATGATTATGCCTAGTCATAGGTAAAGTGAGCACAATCAATGAGAAGCTCTAATGGTGTCAGTCTCAACACACATACTTGTGAAGTGTCTGGTACCTCCATGCCAAGAGGTCGAAACTCCTGTGATTCATCAGCCTCAGCTGCATGTAGATAGGTCAACTTGGAAAGGAGAAATGAAGATTAGTTTGCTCACACGTAGCACGCGGACTAAAGGATTTATAGAGGAATTTTACACGCCTTCAATCCCATCTAAGCTTCATGGGAACTTAAGCCCATACCTCGTAACTAATACTCTCAGCACGACCGCGCCGTCTGAAATGTTCCACGTGTCAAACCTTCCAGGGCTTTCTGTGCATCGAATGTGATATAAGAAGGGAATGGAAATATGGTATACGCAAAAAAAAGCGCGACCAGTGGTAGCGAAACAGGCTTGGTGTGGTAGAGAATAAAGTTTAAGTCCGCTCGCGACTTTTTGATGGCCGACACCCTTCCAACCAACTACTATCGCAGTGGCATCTCCTTTTTATCCCATACGACGACGAGTCGTGAAGCTAGTACATGACTCCGCGCCGTAAGGCGACAACATGTGAAGTATGCGCACAGAAACCTTCGATATACACCTGTTCGTCATGCCTTTTAGTCTAGTCAGCTTCATCCGATTTGTCTCATGATTTATTAATGTTAACCTTTCCACTATACAGTTGTTCTGTACCATGCTATAAGCAACATAAGGGTACGCTACCAGCTTTTCTGTTGAATTTTTTTTTCCATTTTCAGTAGAAACTTCGTGCTCAAAACCTGCAGAAGGTACACAAGCATCAGTTGAGCTACAAGGTCGGGATGTTTTGAGTCATCAAGTGACCATTGTCTTATGTCCCTTAGCCACCGAGGAAGCAGTTCCACGTGAAGAGCCTCCTTTAGAAGAGCCCGCGCTCCTTCGTCCTCTTACGTCCTTAAAATGGCCATACATTCTAGACGAATCAGCCTACCCCGATCCACTCAAGCGTGACGATCCAAAGACCCTGAAACTCCACCAATATGAAGCGATAGGTCTGTCTATGTACATTTCATTTTATTTCCTATCCTATGAAAACAACTTTGTCTCAGCGACTTCAGCCTCGACTCGGAAGCTGCTGACAGCGAATCCGAATCTCAAAAATCTTCTCATTTCGATCGATTCTCTTCGTGGCCAAGAGCGGGAAGATGCTTTACAACGTGCGCTGGGAGTAGGTGCACCAGACGTTCGGGACCTCTCTGCACACAAGGAACTGAGTCAGGATATGTTGACGTTGAGAGAGTTCGCGGAGGCGATTGAAAGCGCGGTACGGGGAGGACAAGAAGGAGTTTTGGGGCTTGATTGGGACTCAAATGATCTGTAAGTTCTCGCGTCTTCATCCTTTGATTCAGAGCATTAACATCGAACAGTCGAACGTCGTAAACGAGCAATGTGCTGGCCTTGTACAAGTAGCACAGTAATGGAAACCCTCCGATTTTCAGCTCTATCGATGTCGTTTCTCTCTGATTGGCTTGCACCCTTGCCTGTTCTCCTGATCATCAACGCGGTCGGTGTCATTGCGGTTGTTGTTAGCTGTGTTGTATACGCAACAACTTCTCTTTTGTCTACCATCATCACCCCACGAATGACCACCAGAGGGTCGCTAGAAGACCTTCTTCACAGAAAAGTATCATTTACATCTCTGGAGTTCGTCTTTTCGATTGCTTACAGTCTGGCTATGGGAATTCTTCGTCCTCTCTGCCATCTTGAATCCTTCAATCAGCTTGGACCCACGCAGCAATACTAGTTCAGTTCCCACTCTTCCACGTCGAAAAGCAGGCATGTTCACCTTGAACACCACGATGCAGACGAACATTGTCCCGATCTTCTGAATCCTCAACATCGTCCATGAACTCGTCCCGATATCGATGGCGAAAGGTGTCTACCCGCCGTTGGTTCGCATGATTACGGTATGTCGATTGGCTTCATCATACATGTGCAAATGACCATCACGAACCAGAGACTTCGGAGAACTTGCGGAATAGCGTCAGACAATTGGGCTAACGGTTTGGCACTACGTCTGGATTTCTGGAAAATCAAATCAATGATCCTTTACGAGCGCTCTTTGGCCGACCTCAAGAAGTGTGTGCGCCTTGAGATCTTTTTTGCGTAAAACTTGTTAACACAAATGTTTTTATCAGAAATGAACTTCTTGCTTGCACCCGATTAAAATCCTGAAGAACTGCCACGTTCCTTGAACGGCGGGTTTTCGTTCGATTCGACGATAGGAGCCCCAGTCGAATCAAATTCGGGACATTTTTCGATCGTATAGGCAGAGGACTTGGTTTAAGTTCTGCAGAAAATGCCTAGAATCTTGTAAAAATCTTGTAAGTACAGCTCTCTGTCTTCCAATTGCCAAACTTTTCCCATGCTTGATCGTCCAGAAACATTTTTGGATGCCAGGAGAGGCCTCGTCTGATCCCTCGGCTGAAGACGAATTGGTAAGTTCGGTCTCCCTCAGAGACGAGACATTATATCGCTACAGATACTAGGAGAAACGCCGATAGCGTCGGCGGACTTGGTGCGCTGCAGAATTTTACTGATCATGACAACGACTATGGTGCCACCCACGAGTGGGGTTACATTACGTCGAGGAGCGCTGCATTAATATTCAAGATAATGTATTCTTCTACCATTGAAAGCCAACGTTTATCAAACTAGTCTTTTTGTCGACGTCCACCCTGTTCTATAGATCTGCTTGCTCAGGCAGCAGTACAAAACGACTGATCTCGACGGATGGAACATGTGAGATGAATGCATACATCTCCACACATGCTCACTCCAGAGCTCTGAACCGAAGACTAAAATTATTGGTTCGCGTTCTTCGTTTGTCACCAGCACAGGGGTGTTCGGTCCAGAAAAGTCACCTTGAAGTTGAAGGATCGGGCGACGGCAGGGGGACGGCAGGGCGACGAGTACGGACGAATGTGTTGGGACCTGGTCCTCGCTCTGTGGCATGCCCTTCTGATGTGTTTCAGTAGAAATTTGAAAATGTGGAAGCATTGTCTCTAAGTTGATCGTACATTCCAGGCGAATCAGCAGGTTCAGCCAAGCGTGACTGGATCCAAAGACATGAAACTCCGAGCGTCATCGATAAACTCCATTCTTGTACATAGATTGCGACGTTGTCGAAAACGTCGCCAGATGCGGAAATGGAAGAAAGTAACCACGTATAAAGAAGATGGCCCGTTACGGTAAGTGCTGGAATTGAAGATATTTCACCACTTCATCCTCACTATGCACGATTTGGAAGGGGCAAGAGTAGGTCAATTTGCGAGGATTCGAGGTTATCAGCCTTGTGAAAGTAACCGGGAGTTGGGATGGTTAGGTAATGGTCGGAGCGCCCGTGAACGCCGGGCGCTCCGGACTTCAGCACAGCATCTGCGACAGATAGGCTCAGATAGGGCAAGTGCCGGCCGTTAATATGATAGATCGCTGTCGCCGGGTCGGTTTACGGCAATGATCGATCATGATGCCTAATTCTAGTCGAGAATTCATTCAGATTATATCAGGATTATATATAACATGAACATGAATATATTCTCAAGCTATATGTTATATAACAGCATTTCCCATTTTGGATCTAAGCAACGATCACGCGTACGCCCCTATTGTCTACGTCGTGCTGCTGAGTCGAATTTCCATTGTCGTGCTGCTGAGTCAAATTTCCATTCACCTACAGCCGTCCATAATGAATTCACTCTCACATGAACTCACGGATTATGTATATTGTATAGATTCAAAACAATTGTATAATGGCACGGGTGATGGCAAGTAATGAGGCAACGCGTAGCCCTGTGTCCTAAACCTCTGGAATGCCAAAACAAACTGCGCGCAGTCCGAAAGATGAATGAGGACCCTTTCTTGTCCGAGTGACTTCCGAAAGGATGGCTCACCTTCAAGACCTCTTCTTGCTACCGTCTTTGACCACCGGAGAACCCGTGGCGATATGGTTGGGAGCACCGAGGGTGTGTTGCGGCAAAGAGGCGTTGCTGAGCTTTAATGATTGCGACTGACCACGGGCAGAAATGTTCCCCGGGCTGTCAAGACGACCCCTGGATGAGGTTGAATACTCGAGGGCTATTGAAGAAAGTAAGTACTCACTTGATGCTAGGCTGGGTTTTGTCTGGAGCATGAGACGCAGTAATGGTCATAGTATTGAAGTTGTATGAGTTAAAGGCCTATTAGTGTTGCGTGAAGGTGTTATCTGGGGGAAATCGATTTCAAGGAGTCTCGTTAGGGCTGCCGCCCGTATGCCGTATAGTACGGCTGACGGGCACCGTACCGTATCGTTTTTGGTTCTTGGATCCTGGTGTACGGGTACGGTTTTTGGCACTCGTCCATTTATACTCGATCTGGGAATGTGATCTGGGGCGTCACATATCAAAGACTGCTTCGATGACATTGCCCAAAATATTCACACGTCAAGCGGACATCATGTAACCGTCACTGGTCTTTACGGCCTTGGTTTCTGAATAGAATTAGCCGTTCATGCGTACGCCAAACCTACATATGTAATGGTAGCCACTTGCCCCAGCTCGGCATATTAACGACGGGTGACGAGTCCAGAACATTTGCTCTCTCTCACCTAATGTACCGAGAGAAGAGAAGAGAAGATGAGGCTCTGATGTTGATTATGTCCTTGAATGCCATGCGTATCATTGGGCGCAGGTGTCCTGAACGGGGCGGATTGCGTCACCGAGTAATAACCCATTCGTGCATCATCGAGATTCAATTCGGCTATCTGTTTATTGTAGACATCGTTCGCTTCCGACGTTCCGATCAGCAACAACAACGCCCCTGTATGAAATTCAACGACATAATCAACATCATGGCCTCATCTTCTCTTGTCTCGACGCTGGTGAGAGAAAGCAAGAAGCCATCAACCAGTGGAGTTTAAAATTTCCTCTGCTGCAGTGACCTCATCCAATTCTTGCGGACGTTTGAAATGATTGAAATCAGCGGAATTTGAAACATAACTTAGCAAAAGAGCCATTGCTTTTTGATGTGCTCATTGATTTTGCATCATTTTCCGTCCGATGAGCACGACGAGCCAATGAGCACAAGAATTGAGCACCCCTATTGTTCTCGCGCACACATGTTGTCTTTATCAAATTGCGACTTTGCGGAGACAACGGATGTGGGGATCTAGATCGTGGGGAGTTTGAACGAAGATCCCTAATTTGGTTGTACGCTGCATGATCGTCCGATCGTAGTACGCCTCACAAGATTAGATCTATTTGATTTTTCTATTGTCTTCCGACTAACTCCGGTGCATACTGCTGAGCCAAATTTCTATTCATGGGCAGAGGCATAGGTTGATCGTGGGAGGGGAGGAAAGGACAAGAGGATGCATAATCACACACGTAACCCAGCGATGTCCACGCATGAAGGGGCGGAACATATACTATACTAATCTATGTGGGAGCGATGTAGATTCCATAGTTTCAGAACGAATGGCATAACGGCAAGTAATCAAGCTAACGAATTGTGTCCCAAAACTCTGGAACGCCCAAGGAGCGGAGCTGCGTCCCACAGATCAGGGAGGGTTTCAAACTTTCGAAAATACGTACAGCTCACCTTCGAGTTATTTAATACCTTTTCTTTTTGTCACCGCCCTTGTCCGTACTGGAGGAACCCTGGGCTACGTGGTCAGGAGAACCAAGTGCCCATGGGTGGATGCCAAGAGTGCCATTTTCGAGCTGTGATGACTGCAACTTTTGGCCATTGGCGATAGCGTTCTTGGGGTTCTCAAGACAGCCCCTAAAAACGATTAGTATGCAAACGGCGCAGGAAGGAAGTAAGCACTCGCTTGATGCTGGGGGTATTGCGTGAGGCACGAGAAGAGGTGGTAAGCATAGTTCTAAGTTGGGGCGTTGTCTGGGGGTTACTGACTTCAAAGTGGGGGGTTTCTACGCAGTTTTATACAATACTCCGGCATAAGCCGAAATTTAACTATATTTGTTGCTGCTGGATTTGAGAAGGCGATTGTCCATTCCGAAGGCACAAAGGGCTAGCTATCTCTACCAGGTTTGTGGTAAGAAGTAAGGTGACAGGTCATCGATCATTAATGGTACCGGTGATGTCATCTTCTTGTCCAGCAATCATGACAACTGTGATGGCCACGGAAGCCTAGTTCGATTGGTACTCTTAGATCCAGGCACGAGCTGATATAAGCTGCCAAACAAGGTAAGGCGCCGGATGGCCGGAACCTCTTACCCTCGCGCCGATGCTTACGGTGGCGTTCATCCCCGTCCAACTATCTGGGTCCAAGTTTGTTAGGTCAAGAGGGATTCGTGCTGCTGACAAGGTACGTCGTCGCGTCACGTCCTTTCTTATCCTTCAAGTGAGCTGGTCTGACCTTCAAACAATAACACCTAGCAACAACCTTGGCTTCAGAAATGCTAAAGTGTGCAGACAGACTTCTTCAAGATACCCCTGCTCATCGTGTCTTTATTCCAGTGAGCGTCATTGTAGCTGTTCCGATCCATTAATATCGATCTTCCCACACTAAAATTGTTTCGTATCATGCTACAAGCAGCATACGGGCGCGCTACCAGCCTTGTCTAATCTAATTTTAAATTTCTTTACTCAAAACCTGCAGAAAGTACGCAAACCGCACTTGGGCTACCCGGCCAAACGGCTTTTTTTCTTATGCCGCTTAGCCGCCTAAGAAATAGCCATACGCGAGGAGCCTCCTCTCAAAGAGGCGCTGCTCTTCGTCCCCTTCCGTCCTCAAAAAGGCATACATTCCAGACAAGTCGGCCTGCCCGGATCCACTCAGGAGTGACGATCCGAAGACATTGAAACCCCACCAATATGAAGCAATAGGTGTGTGAATGTACATTTCGCTGTATTTCCTTTGAAAGCAATTTTGTCTTAGCGACTCGATCTGACAGCGAATCCCAATCTCAGAAATTTTCTCATTTTGATCGATTCTCTGCCTGGCTAAGAACGGGAAGATGCTTTACGATGTACGCTGGGAGTAGTTTTACCAGACGTTCATTCGGGACCTCTCTGCACACAAGGATCTGAGCGAGGATATGTTGACGTCGAGAGAGTTCGCAGAGGCGATTGAAAGCGCTATATAGGGAGGACAGGAAGGCGCTTTGGGAATTGATTGGGACTCGAATGAACTGTAAGTTCTTGTGCCCTTATTTTCTGATTCAGAGTGTTAACATGGAACAGTCAGACGCCGTAAACAAGACTTGTGTTGGCCTTGTACAAATAGCACAGTAATGAAACCTTCCGATTTCAAACTCTATTAATGCCGTTTCTCTCTGATTGGCCCTGCCTGTTGTTATGATCATCAACGCGGTATTATTGTGATTGTTGTTCAGGCCGATACAGCTGGTGTTCGTGTTACCGATGATCAGGTCGAAAGTATTGGTATCAAACGAGCACGAAATGCGTGAGTGCCTCACTTGCAATTCCATCAGAGGCGATACTTGCGCGAAATGCTCAGCGAAGCAGGCCTGTTCTACCTTGAACATGGCGATCCAGGCAATTAATGTCGTCCATGATCTCGTCCCGATCTCAAAAGGTGTCCTGTCAGCTGTTGCTGGGATACTCGGTATTGTGAAGGTACGCATGATATCGATCAAACGACATATAGATTGGCTGTTGACTTTATACACAGACGACTATCGCAAACCAGGGAAACTTCGCAGAACTTGCGGAACGGTGTCAGACAACTGGGCTTGCAGTTTGGCGTGCTACATCTGGAACTCTGGAACATCAGATTAACGATCCTTTACGTCGCTCGCTGGCTGACCTCAAGAGGTGTACGCGCCTTGATTTTCTTCTCCCCGTAATACTTGTTAACGTGTAAATTAGGTCGATCGATAACCTTCAAATTTTAATAGAGCAAGAAACCAAGAAAAACTTGAGGTCAAAAGTGTTCAATATGTCACAATTAATCAAGAGACGATCACGAAGTGGAGGATTGATTTGGATCGTTTCTTGACACTGTTGAATGTAAGCCGCATCTCTCTTCTGATCTGCTATCGACCAATGACTACCATTCCAGACCGAACTCAACATCTCAACAAAAGTCAAACTCGATGATCTTTTATTGACCTTCGAACAAGCTCGCAAAAGCCACGCTAAGCTTGCATCATATGTACGTATCCATCTGTGACTTGAACGACAAGGACTCCTCACCAGAAATGAAACTCCAGTACCCTATCAAATTCCTGCACGGCTCCAGGTACTTGTTGGACGTGACGACCTTATACGCAGGACCTCCGAATGCCTCATTCGGTGCCACGATGTTGCTCTCATCGGCACGGGAGGTATAGGGAAAAGTAGCATAGCTCGAGCGGTTGTCAACGACGATGGACTTGCTGCGAAATTCTTGGAACGGAGGGTTTTCATTCGATTCGACGATATGAGCCCCACTCAAATCACACTCGGGACATTTCTCGATCGTATATCCTGAGGACTGGGTTTAAACTATTCAGTGAATGCCCAGAATCTCATAACCAAGACTTTGTCTTCCTCCTCCCAAACTCTTCTCGTGCTGGATAACGCAGAAACTTTTTGGATGCCGCTCTAGATGAAGGGAGAATCGCGGATGCTATCGACGGGTTTGGTGCGCTCCCGAACGTCGCCATTTTACTCACCACGAGGACGACCGTGCTGCCACCCAATTTGAAGTGGGTTAGATTACGCGTTCCCGCCCTCGAGAGCGCTGCATGCGAGGCGTTCAAAACTTTCTACTCCTCTATCATTTGAACGATCGACCCATATCAAACTACTCTCTTCTGTCGACTTCCATCCTCTTTCGATCAATCTACTTGCACAGGCGGCGGTGCAAAATGAATAGTTGCCCCAAGATCTTGTCGCTGCGTGGGATTGTCAACGGTCCTTATTGCTTGAAGGCGGAGACGGCAAGATCCAAAGCATTGCCGTGACCATCGAGACTTCCATCAACTCTCCCTCGGTCGTCCAACCTGGCGACACTATTCGTCATCTTTTGGATGTCATCGCTTATCTTCCTCAGGGTCTGAACAAACGAAGGCTCATGACCATATTCCCCGACGTGAAGGATGTCGAGGTCTGCACTGATGTCCTTTGCAAACGTTCACTGGCATGCTTGAACGGTGATTTCATCACATTGCTGGCTCCTGTCCGGCTCTACTTCGATCATGAACTTCACCCCACTTCCCTCGTTCCGGTCATAATGGCACTTGACCCTTCTCAGGCGCGTTCTTCCGTTTCTTGCCTTTCCTTTCTAAAAGGGTTTCTATCATGGGTTGGTTTGTAAATATATGGCGCAAAGGAATCTATGAACGACGTATGGATTCAGAACACATGTCGCAGGAGAATGCATAGGTAAATGATCAGGCAACGGCTTGCGCCTCAAAGACAGCCTCCAAAAACTCTTGAATGCCAAAAGAGCTGCTCCCTTCCAACACACGAAAGATCAGTGAGGAGGCGTCCTCCTTTGAAAGTTCCGAAAAGCATCCTTCGCCTCTTCTAAGACCTCTTCTTCTTGTCACCGCCCTCGTCCGTAATAGCAGAAGAACCTTTCGCTATGAAGTTTGTAGCACCCAGTGTCCAAGGACGGATATGTTGCGCCGGAGAGAAATTTCCGAGCTCTGGTGACTGCAACTTGCTGACAATGTTCTCCGAGTTATGAAGACGGCTTCTACTGAGAATAATGAGTATTCGACGGCCTCTTAGGAGAAGTGAGCACCCACTTGGTGTTACGTTGGGCGTTGCCTGTAGCATGAGAAGCAGCGGACATGTCGATCGGGGTTTATTCTGGGTACTGAATCAAAGGTACCGTGAGGCCTACTCCCTTCTTATACATCTTATACAAGGTGAGGCCTATCTCGTTCCTGAAGCACTCCACATTTTCAGGGTTGCCTGTCGTCACATACATTGTAGACACGATTCATCAGTGTACGGGTTGGGGCCGGCGGACCATTGCCGGTTTCTTTCCGTATATATAAAGACAATATAAAGAGCATTTTAGTTTCTCCAGACTTACTCCAGCTTACTCCATCCATCCGAGGAATTTTGACTCTTCAATTGTTGCATGGCCCGGACCCTTAATTATTCCATATTTGTGCAAAGTTTCCAGAATTTCCAGACGCTACATGGGTCGTGGAGGTCTGTATGCATCATGGATGGATGGATGGAATAAGTACTTAAAGTAGGGTGTAGTTTGACAATTGGTGATGTTGTGCTTCATTATAACACACGGCCTGCCCCTTTTTTCTCATGCGCATCCTGCCAATTTCAAGTGTAGAAGGGTGGTGCAGACGAAGGGTCACTTCCAGCCGCTCGCATTCGAGAGGACCTAGAAACATAATGATTATCAGGTACTATCGTAACACCCCCAATAATGGCGCGTGGAAAAGATATCGCCAGTAATTATACTTATGTAGTGGCTCGCTGGTAGACGTTCGAGGATGTTGACAAGGGGGTATATTTAGCCTTTTATATATGGAGCAAGCGGTTGAAAATATGACTGTCAGAAAGAAAAGGCCTATAGGCCTAGAAAAAAATCGCCTTAAGACCGATCGATGAGGACTCGGAGAAAATACAGAGTGGGGATGGAAAATATGTTTACATCCCTTACCTCTTTGCCACCTGTGCTTTGGGATCGAACAATCTCAGACACGTCCCAGGTCTCAACAAGGTCTGCAGATTCTTCTACCGGGGGGAAAGATGTATTGGAAGACTGATGGGTGGATGGCAAAAGGTTGCGAAGATGCGGCAGACAGAGTGCCCCCCTTGAACATGATGCTTGTCTCCGACCAGTCTCCAGCGTCTGTGAGAAACATCATTCTGGCTTACGAACCATCTCCGATCCCCCTGCAGGAGCCCTTTCAACTAAAAAGATTCTAGCGACGATTAAGAACGAAATGCATCAAATAACACGTACCAGCGCAATGCATAGACTGGATTTCACTTGTATCAGATCTGCAGACTGGAAAACGAATGTTTATGGCATCCCTAGCTGGATTATCTAAAATGGATGTCTTTGCATCGGCCTTGCATCGGCCTTACCAAGAACCATGATTGTGATGATGTGCACCCCATAGGTTTTTGGGGTCTCATGATGGCGCACACGTTCTGACCCGCCTTGTATTTCCTACTCCTACTCCCGTCCCAATCGGTCTGTCCATGTTCCTAGCCATATATTCCATGAGCACGAGCCAGATCTCATACACGCCTCCAACCAAAGTCAGAGAAGCACTGGAAAGTGCTCAGGCCAATGCAAGCCGCGTCGCAAGCCGCAAGTCGCAAAATGGCTGCATTCTTCAAATGACCTAATGACCTGGAAAAATCCTTCACGCAAATAGATCGCATAAAAGAGGGGGGTAGGGTATTTATGAACAAACAACAAATATCAAAAGAGGATGTGTACATAGGTAGGCCCGAAAAAGCTGCGCCCCGACACCTGAAAGATCGATGAGGACACTTTCAGGATCCGAGAGCAAGGTTCACCTCCCTCAAAAGCTCTTCTTGTGGTCACCTCGTGTCCGTAGAAGAACCCCTGGCTATACGGTTAGGAGCACCAAGTCTCCAAGGTTGTATGTATTGCGGCAAAGGGGCACTTCCAAACCACAAAAGCGACCTTCTTCGGGGCACCTCTGGTGCCACAAGTGGAGCCGATGTACCGTTGCCCTGGGAGGCCAAGGTCTATTTCGTGATTTGAAGAGCGATGAGAATTAATGTTCGAAGCCCATTGTCAGAAAGGAAATGAAAATAACCAGCAGCTGTCCGTGGCAAGTGGAAGGGAGAATCCTCGGCAATTGATCCCCATGCAGGAGCCAGTGGGACGGAGAATCCTCGACAATTAACCATTCCCACGCAGGGCCGTGGAACGAGAATTCTCGACAATCAACAGCGGGCAGGAGAACCTACAACTCCATCCAGTGGACAGGCCAAGTGAGGGAATGATGATTGTTAAGACGATTGAAGGGGATACATTCTAAGAGCTCCACCGAAAAAGTTACGGCGCAGGACTGTGCGCCGTGCATTTCGGATGGCGGAAGACGCGAATCAGAGGTTCTATACCGAATTTCCAAGTTCCAACCAGCATAGAGATGCGAGTAAGAGCCTGAAAAATACCCACAATTAACAGCAACCACATTCGAGACCCGGTCTAGCACCAGCGATCTACCGGAACAAAGCCGACGCGTAAGAAGCACACACAGCATAAGCAGGTGCAGGGTGGGGATGCATAGGACCGGCGTTGAAACATTCATGGATATGATCCTGAGGATGGTGATCAGATGCTGGTTGTTGAGGCATTTTAGAATTATAACCACGGAGCAAAGGTCCCAACGCATGAACGCGCACCCAGCGGGCAACGATGTAGCCCACGCCCAAGGTTCGACTAGTTCAGATCTTTAAGCTCGCTCCACTGCAGTGAAGAACCCGTCGTCAATGATGATCAAGTATCGTTCGGTTATGTAGCAGGCATGTTCACTCCTGCTCCGCTGCGGGCGGGACAACGATATAGTCCAGACCCAGCGACCCAGTGGCCGGCTAGGAACGAATCAATCGAGTGACAAACCACGCTCGATCCAACAGGTGAGGGGAATGTGACGGGTTGTTGAAATCTTTAAGGGGATATGCTTCCGTCGTTTGTGGATGTGGAGATAACAATGCAGTCCATACTCTGCCAATAGAGAATATCTGAGATAATATTAATAAGTTTCCAGCGCGCTCACCCCAGAGCTCTGAATGGAAGGCTTACATATTGGGAACGACAAAAGCCTTTGGCTTGCCATGACTACCATTCTTTTCGCTGCTCTTAGAACCGACAGTCCCAGCAGTCATTGTTCCGACCTGAGGACCCTTGTCCGGTCGGTTGTGTCGGCCAACGAACACTAAGTGAGGATGATATGGGCAGTGGTCAGACTCAATTCGATTATAAGCTTGCTGTTGCTGAAAGCTCTTTGAAGAGGTTGATAGAATTCAGGTTTTCAACGAGAAACGAGAATAGTGAACTTGTGCTACGACTCATGGTTAACCAACGAAAAGATCTGTGAGAAAAGACGCTACCCGGTTTACTCGGGATCAAAGAAGCGACTCGCACGAATACGACGGAATAAAGACGAGAGAAAAAGCATGCAGTTAATGCCTGATAAGATTGACGTCCTGGAATTGGAGCAGCATGGAGGGGCTATTATGACCCTCATAGGTAATCGTCATCATTAGCCCTAGCCTCTTCGTGCACGAGTTCCGTGTTTTGGCATCTACATATGGCACAAATTAGCAAAGGACGTCGACAGAGCATTGAAGCTCATAGAGAAAGGGTGTTCGACGAAAGATGGATATCCGCTGTAAAGATAAAGGTAAACCGGCAATCGGTCCGCGAGCTGCGTCACGCGTCAACTGATTTGGTGAAGTCATAAGAAGTGCTAGTACGCCGCCCTTCTCGTTCCTCACCATGATCTCCTGCTGTTGGCATGCACCGCGACAGTCCATATCGAATCGGAGGAGGACGAAGAGACACCAATGATTCCTCTCGTGTGTTCGTCACTTCCTGCCACTCTTTACTTCACCACCCTTTCTTTCAACCAGAAAGTGCTTTCATCGTTATAGGAAAGAACGCCGAAGTTGGCTCTAGCTCCGTTTTTTTTGGGGGGATTACCTCCAAGAAGAGCTGCTCGCGATCGATTTTGATTCGCATCCAGAACTCAAATGCCTGGAGCGCGTTCGAATATCTCCCATGCCATGGACTCAGACGTCCGCCTTTGCCACTATCCCAGAAAGCCGACATCCTCTGCGCGCTGCTTCTATTATCGACCGTCGTGATATTGGTCCCCCTTGGTGGAAGGCGATAGCTTCGAAGGACTGTGGCCAAAGATTGAAGTTTCGGTCACTCTTTGAGTACCTACACTTTCCTACCCACTACTACCGCATCACTGGCATCTCTTCTCTTTATCGCATATGTCAGGATGTTATGAATCTTCATCTTCTGATTCAGAACATTGGCGTCGAACAGCGGGATGCCGTAAACGAGACACATGCTGGCCTTGTACAAGTACTACAGTAATGAAACCTCCGATTTTCAACTCTATTGATGTCGTTGCTCTCTTATTGGCATCTATTTCGGAGTGCTCGTTGTCTCGATTGCTTATAGTCTGACTTGAAGCATTCTTCATCCTCACTATCTTAAATCAACTTGTCCCCAAGAGACGAGCAACAATAATGCTTGTCCTTATATCCATGGAGAAAGGCGCTGTTTCCGGGATACTCGGTATAGTGATTCAAGTCCGCATCCATTGCGTGTTGATTTTATACAAAGTCTGACGACCTGCTAACTCATAGACCATAGATGATGCGGAGGGTTTTTGATGTGTGAGGGATTTTCATTTACCTTTATTTGGTTCGCGGTTGACTCAGTTGATGTTTACTAGGTGTATCCGATATCTATTTGGTATACAATGTCGCCAGCAACCGGGCAATGTACTCCTGGTGTACTCTGCTCCTCCGCACTGGCACGTGTTTCATCAAGTAATCTACGCTCGACCCCCCCCCCCTCTCACGGATTGCGAGTATTAAAATATGCCACACCATGCATATCAGCTGTCATGCCCATGCAACATGCAATACTGGAAGTAAGCAAGCTTTTTTATCATTTTGAATGTTGTCGCTAACATGATGACTAGGCTGCTGACAGATCGTGGGTATCTAGTGGACAAGACATACTAGACTGCCGACTTCACAGCGCCTAATCGTTCGTATACCTCTGACAACGCACACATTCCGACCTATCTTGCATATCCTACTTGCCTCCATATGATTTCTTTCTTTCTTTCTTTCTTCCTACACACAGGTACGCCCCTTTCCGCCCTTTTCACCTACACCTCGCATTTCCTAATCCCACATTACAGAGTAGCCCACGCCCTCGGAAAGTGTACCGACTTATCTCCCTCAACGTCGCCGTAATTTAAACGACCCCGCACTCCTTATGCTTCTCGTCTCGAACCAGTTCGTCGAAAAAAAGCAGTGTGTTCGAAAAAAATGGGTCGGAGAGGTTCGTGCTTCCGAAGTTTAGGTTTAAGTGGTGTTTTGTGGACGATTTCATATGTACGTCATCGTACCCTGTCTTTTCTTATCCTACACTTGAGTTGAGCTGACCATTGAACGACAGCCAGTAATACTGTCCTGGTCTCAGAAATGTTCTCAAACACGCCTTTACGGTTAACTAAACCGCATTTACCCCTCTATACGAAAGGTATGCGGATTTTCCGTGTCGGGACCTCGCGAGTGCGGTCGGCAGATGCAGTATGCGAAAGGTATTACTTCCTTGTCCTCATTTTATGCACATCAATACTGACCATAAAAACAGCACCCTGCCATCGACCAGTTCCGAGGCTGCACCCCTTCCGCCGGCGATGACACGTGTAGCCTTTTAATTCACATGCTTGCCGTGTCTTTGTCTATTGAGCTTCATTCAAAGTTGTTTCATGATTTCTTAGTATTGACCTTTCCACACTACAGTTCTGTATCATGCTACATGCAGCACAAGGGCGCTACCACCCTTATCTGTTTGATTTGGAGCTTCATGTTCAAAGTACACAAGCTGCGGTTGAGCTATAACAGATTCAGAATCTGTCGAACCTTGAAGCGGTTACTGTTCAGATGTCCCTTGGTTGCCAAAGCCCTCATACGCGAGGAGCCTCTCTAGAGGTCCTCTGTCCTCTTGCGTCATTCCAGATGATTAGCATACCAGGATCTACCCAAGGGCAAAGACTCCGACACTCCACCAACGTGTAGTTTCATTTTAGTTGCTTTGAAAGCAACCATCTCAGTCTCTGGCCCTACAATTCAGATAAATTAGCATACCCGGATCTACTCGAGTGTGACAGGCAAAGACACTGACGCCATATGCCCCTGTGTTTCGCACCGACTTCAGCCTCGATTCGACAACTATCGAATCCCAATCCCGGAAATTTTCTCGCTGCGCCTCTTCGTCCTCTCAAGCCATTAGGATGGCCGTCTATTCGAGACGAATCGTCATACCCAGATTACGGTCCAAAGACACAGACACTCCACCAATATGAGGGATATATCCCTCTGTTACCCTCGATTCGATGGCTATCGAATCCCAATCTCGGAAATTTTCTCCCTGCGCCCCTTCGTTCTCTCAAGCCCTGAGGATGGCCGTGCATTCGAGACGAATCGTCATACCCAGATTACGATCCAAAGACACAGACACTCCACCAATATGAGGGATATATCCCTCTGTTCTTCCACAGCGACTTTAGCCTCGATTCGATGGCTATTGAATCCCAATCTAGGAAACTTTCTCGCTGCGCCTTTTCGTTCTCTCAAGCCCTTCAGATGGCCGTGCATTCGAGACGAATCGTCATGCCCAGATTAAGGCGATATGTTCCTGTGTACTCTAATTGCTCTGAAAGCAACTGTCTCCGCGACTTCAGCCCCGATTCGATCGATCTCGATTCTCTCTGGCCGAGAGGGGATATCGGGATCTTATCTTGGCGCACGCGGCCTCCGGTACTTTAAAACCCTCTCAACCCCTTACTGAGTGCCGCGATGTTGCTCTCATCCTCCTGGAGGTAAAGGAGAAGTAGCATAGCTAGACTGGTTGTCAACGACTACGAAATTCTTGAACGGAGGTTTTTCATTCGATTTGACGGTATAAGCCCTACTCAAATGCCATTCGGCACATCCCTCAATTGCATGGCCAAACGACTGGACTTGAACTCTTCAGTAAATGCCCAGAATCTCGTAGCCATGACTCTCTCTTCCTCCTCCTAAACCCTCCTTGTGCTTCGGAACCCAGATACCTTTGTGGATGCCGCTATAGATGCGGTGAGAAGCACGAATGTCATCGACCTATTTCGTGCGCTGCCGGACGCCATGTCACTCACCATGAGGATGAACGTGCTGATACCCCGTGTTCCCGCCCTCGAGGAGGGCGCTGCATGCGAGCCATTCAAGATGTTCTACTCTTCTGCCATTGAACAGTCGACAGTAATCAAACTACTCTCTACTGTCGACTTCCATCCTCTTTAGATCATCTGCTTGCACAAGCGACGGTGCGAGCAAATGGTCTCCCCCAGGTTTTTTTGCTGCTTGGGATCGCCAACGTTCCATATTGCTTGAAGGCGGATACGGCAAAATTCAAAGCATTGCCATGACCGTCGAGCTTCAATCAGCTCTGCCTCTGTCGTTTAACTTGGCGACACATTTTTCGTCCTTTGGATATCATCGCTGATCTTTACCGGGTCTTGAAAAACGAAGAATCGTACCATCTTTCCCGACGTGAGGGATGTCGAGTTCTGCATTAATCTCCTATGCGAATGTTCACTGGCATACTTGCACAGTGATTCATCACATTAATGTATCCGGCTCTGACATGCGTTCGCCCATTTGGTTGCCGAACCAGAGGAGATGATAAGAGATTTTACATGTCGTTGAAAAATCTTTACACAATTTAATCGATAATGAACTTCGCCCCATTCCCTGCTTCCGGCCATCATGAAATTTGTCCTTCCCAGGCGCTCTCGTCCAATTCATGCATTGAGCCGTGATTCTATCGCCATCGACCGGGGGGATTGCCCAAGGTTATTTTGAGCAGGACAATTACATTACTACCACAAAAATATGCTATTCGACTATAATAAAGCAAGACCCTACAACGTTGAATATAGCCAGCACAGCGTCCTCATCCACACCTGAATCATGCAAGAAAGTTTGAATTTTCGAAAGCAAAACTCTGGGATATCTAGAGGGTGGCCAGCACAACGTCCTCATGGGAACGTGCCGGGCAGGTTGTTTGAATTGGTCCGTAACGATACCGAGCAAAGGCTTTTACGGGCGCAATGCCTTGAGCTGGTGTTGGCATTGTCAGAGTGAATAGTCTTCAGTCAATTCTTAGGCTACTTGGCTACGCATTTTGCAACTGTTGCCACACCGTCACTATAAACGCTTACTCGAATACGACATCACTGTCAGGCAGAAATGCATGAAGCTCTCGTTGTTTTCGATGACCTTCAGGTGTCGCGATTGTTATTCTGTTTCTAGCGGTCTCCAACAGTTTGGATTGTCCATAGGTTACGTGCGTCTGTGGGGATTGATGTACACATTCTGAACCACTTGTAACGACTTCATGCATCGGTGCGTATCTTCTTTCCTTGTTCGCATTAGCGGTTTGTCCTAATTCCACATTGCAGTAACCAACACGCTCGTAAGATCATCTCGTTCGACGTTGCCATAAATTCCTACGACTAGGACCATGTTCTCATGCATGCGCCCAACTTCCAGTCATGACGGACGTCGATTTTTTACACGATTCTTCACACAGGTACATCATAGAAAGCGTTGGAGTGGCGTAATCGTGAAACGAGGACAATGTGAGTGCGTGTTGGATGCTACGTGAAATTGTCCAAGCTCTAGGTAAACAAGTGCAAACAGCTATCTAACTGCAGGGGTTCTGTGCTTGGGTGTCGCTGACGCGACACTCCAGCGTATGTACGGTGTGGCTTCTATAGATTCAGAACAAATGTCATAGGAGAATCCATCGTCAAGCAAGCAGGCCATCCCAAACTTCTGGAACACCAAAAGAGTTGCATCTGAAATATCAGTGAGAACATTCTCTTCTCCATCTGAACATATGGCTCACCTCCTTTAAAACCTCTTCTTGTCGCCGCCCTTGTCGCCGCCCTTGTCGCCGCCCTTGTTCCCGCCCTTGTTCCCGCCCTTGTCCCCGCCCTTGTCCCCGCCCTTGTCCGCGCCCTTGTCCGCGCCCTTGTTCCCGCCCTTGTTCCCGCCCTTGTTCCCGCCCTTGTTCGTACTGCTACTTGAGGGACCACCCTGGGCAACGTGTTCAGGAGCACCGAACGTCCATGGACGGATGTATTGCTGCGAATTGGCTCTTCCGAGCTGTGGCAAACGCAAATTCTGGCTACTGGCGACACCATTCTCTGCATTACGACGACCTCCAATTCTGAGGACGATTGGTATTCATCGGCGAGTCACAACAGAAATAAGCACTCACCTGATGCCAGGCTTGGAGTCGCATGTTGAATAGAAAGAGGCAGCAGTCATCTTACTGTTGTTTAGTTTGGGGTTGAGCTGAATTGGGGGGAAAGGGAGGGTCTTTTTGTCCTGGCACCCATGTATACGTAATAACGTCAACCCAAAAACAAGCAAAACTTTGCACTACAAGCACTCGTATGTGGTAGAAATTTGTCTACATAAAACTGAAGAAACGCATTGGGTGATCATTTCTGTAAACCCAAATTGAAGGAAACTGTTGTCATTGGTGCGAAATAGAGGATTTTGTGATCAAAAGCGATCTCTGTCATGCAGCACTGCACACTGGCACGTGTTGCCAACAAACACATCCTAGCCCCAACTTGAACCAAGGCCATACGCCCTCATCCTATGTGATTTTAAAACTATTTTACAATTTCCAAACTTTATGCGAGACAAGTGCTGCGTCGGTGCTACAGATTGCAGAACTGGCACAGCCACTAAAAATAAAACAAAAGTAAAAAACGTCTCCTTGTCTAGATCTTTCCACCCATACCCCTTCAGAGCTTCAGCTCCCTGCTATATAGCTTGAGCAAGCGCAGTTTCCTAGCTGTGGTGAGTGCAAGTTTTGGCCATTGAAAACAGCGTTCTCTGGGTTGACAACACGACCTCTGAGGACGATGGAGTGTCGCGTCAGCGACACCCATTCGCCAGAACACACCAACTTACCTAGAGAACAACGCGATTAGCGCGTTGTTTGCACTTGTTTGGCAAGAGCTTTACGGACATTCTGTAGATCATCACAACACTACAGACGTGCGAGACGACTACTCCAACGATCAGTATTCAACAGCGCTGGAAGAAAGTAAACACTCGCTCGATGTAGGCTGAGCATTGTCTGATGCACGGGAAAAAGTGATGTGCATATTACTGTTGATTTGGGTCGAGTTGGGGCGTTGGCTGGGGTACGGACTTCAAGGGGGTGGGCTATGTGGGCTATTACTATACAAACGTCAAGGGTACGGCGTGCGTCGAAATAACTAACATTATCTGTCTGCTGTAGGGTCAATCAGGCTAGTCCCAAGGACAGACAATATGCCCGTACCGAGTAGACGTCGAACGGTTTCATAGAAATGACGGGTGACAATTCTGTGTTCTCTGGAACTCCGGAGACTCGCAATGGTTGTTGCCTTTAAGACGAAAGAACAGTTAAAGCCGATCGCGCAATGGGAAGCCATGGTAGCGAAGGGTACGCACATCCATCGAGACTCGCATTTGCCAGATGCTTCTAAGTGCAGGTCCGACTGTGCTAGTACAGCGTGGTGGTGCGATATGTTGGAAACATCACTGCCCCTCACAAGGTCACGTTCAGAGTTCAAAGCGCCAACTTGAAGCATAGAACGCCAAAGTCAGCGAGGTGTAACATTATGAAAATGGATACGGCGCCTATTACATTGCTTGCATCTCCTTTCAACGCTTAAGATGTTCAGAGTTCAGTGGGTTTTAAACCTAGTAAAGCAATTAATGTGCTCGGGGAAGGTGGCGCGACGAACTTACGACAAATATATACGAGGGGGAAACATGTTGTCAACGTCTGATAACTCGGTGTTCTAGAGTCTTCCAAGCTAAAAAATTGTTATCTAATTCATCTTTTCCCTAGTCGCTGAAGGTAATATACTCACCAGAAAACACCATTGTTGGTGTAGTTAACTTGGAGATCATCGTGACCAATAGATCTGATCGCCCGTCTTTCAGTCACATCCAGATGAGAACGTTGACTGGGACACAGTATTGATAATCAAAGAGAGCGGGGGGCTTTCCCCCAGAAATGTAGACATGGTTCGGTCTACAGAGTAATTTTGATTGTTTCTGCTGTACGTAGCCTGGACAGTGGTGGGTGGTGGTGAATGGGAGAACGCTGTTTGTTGTTTGGCGCGCTAACGTCACGACCACTGATCAAGCTTCAAGCTTCAAGCTTGAACCGGCGCAACCTACACCGCCGCTTCTGAGTTCTCTTCCATCTCCCCTGCCGCAACATGGTCTCCTGGTGTTAGCAAACGGCGCAACAGCCCACATACTATGCCTGATGGTGCACTCGGCATACCCCCTCACTCGGCGTTGTCACAAATGTCACAGTCAAGAAAGCACGGCAGACGCTGGCAGACGTGACAAAACGTGACAAACCTCACAATTTCCGTCAGAAACGATTTCGACATTGTGAAGCAGCTGTTCACCTGTTGGGCCCGAAAGTGTTACCAACTCTCTAGATACATGCCCTCAACGAGAATATGCAAAAACATTATTGGATTTCACACTATTCGAGGCGCGCCGAGTGCATGGACAGGCATAGTACCACATCTCTTGGCTTTGCCATCCAGGACTTACCTGGCAACGACGTCGAAGATTCAATACATTCTGCTCCATCACACGGCGAGAAACTGATAATTCCGCTCGTGTATTCGTCACTTCCGCGACGCCACTCACCACCATTGCCTTTCAACCAGAAAGTGCCTCCTCCGTTGGAGCTGGAGATAAAGGCATAGAGAAAGGCAGACTTGACTCCGTCTCAGTTTTCATTATCGGATTACCTCCAAAGAAGAGCTGCTCGCGACGAACTTTGACTCGCATCAGGAACTAATTTTTTGAATATCCACTCGCCAAGGAAAAGGTATGTCGTCACTTTAGTCCTTAACGGCAATACTCAACTGTTCATACAGATAATCGGTTTGGATTCATAGTCTGCCTCCACTCTTTTCTCTACACATTCACCGGCACCATCCAACCCATCTGCTTCGTATTGCGCTCACACGTTTTCTCGCAAACTTCCCTTTCAAGGTCTCAAACCCCCGCCTCTACCACCGTCCCAAAGAGCCGACATCCTCCCCACGCTGCTTCTAGTCTTGACCGTCGTGATATTGGTCCCTCTCACTGTTGCGAGTAAAATATACCACAACATTCGCGGGCAGCATACTATAAAGCTTTATGTCGTATTCAATGCCCTTGAAGTAAGCACGTCTTTTTATCATACGGACTTTTGTCGCTAACGAGACAACTAGATTGCCGACAGGCTATATGCATCTATTGGACAAGACATACTAGACTGCCTGTTCTCGCGATCAACTTTAGAGCCCCTCTCACATCGTATGCCCTTGACAATGTACACATTCCAGCCCATCTTGTATGGCCTACTCGCAACCCATACACTGGCACGTCCCTTTCCGTCCTTCTCGCACACACCTCGTATTCTTAATCCCACATTGCAGTAACTCACGCCCTCGTAATGATGTAACAACTTATCTCCTTCATTTTCGCCATGAAGTCCTACGACAGCGCGCTCCTAACGCTCCTCGTCTCAAACGAGTTTGTAGAAATCAAAGGCGGCGTGTTCAAGAAATTCGAAAGAAAGGCGACCTCTTCCAGGTCATGATTTGCTCTCGCATTGATGTTACGGTGGCGTTCGGAACCTCATTCCGTCTGGATCAGTAAACGGGGTTCGTGCTTCCAAAGAACTTTGGACAGTCTCTGTGGACGATCTCATATGTACGTCGCCCTGCCACGCTTTGTTCTTTCTTACCCTTCATCTGACCTGATTGACGGTCCGTAATAATAGCCATGGCGTCCGAAATGTTCGTCCATTGGCCCAAACACGCGTTCGTAACTATATTCAACCACATCGTCTGAATACGAACGGTTCGCGGACGAAGTTGCGATCGGCAGCCGCGGTGCGTGAAAGGTACCACTTTATCCTCTTTCATTTGATGAACACAATACTGATTATGAAACAAATAGCATACCTACGTCGACGGTGGAGTGGCGCAACAGTGAACGGCGAGCAATGTGGTTGAGGATGTTGTATTGTATCCGATGGAATCTAAGTCGTCAAGGCTTTTGGTAAATATGTGCAAACAAATCGCTTCTGTTTCGTGCTCCACCTCCCTTGCGCCGCCGACAACATATGCGCCTAAGATCTTTCAGAATACACGTGTTCGTCTTTCACAGTAACCAACACTCTGGTAAGGTCATCTCCCACATCGCCATAAATTCATATCTGTCTTCTGTTTTGACTTGGACACAGAGGTACGTCGACTGCCGAGTCAAACTTCCAGTCAAGGCTAACAGCTATCATCACGCAGGCAGGTATATTATGGAAGCGGTATATGCACGACGTGGCTTTTACGGATTCGAAACATATGTTACGGAAAAATGCATTGGCCAATGATCAGGCCGACAGCTTGCGCCCCAAAGATAGCTTCCCAAAGCTCTTGAATGCCAGAAGGGCTGCTCTGAAAGATCAGTGAGGACACTTCCTCCGAAGCTCCGAAAAGCGCTCCTCACCTTTTCTAGGATCTCTTCTTTTTGTCGCCACCCTTGTCGGTGGAAGAAGAACCCTGGGCTATGAAGTTTGGGGAACCGAGTGTATATGGACGGATATTTTGCGGCGGAGATGCGTTTCCGACCTTTGGGAACTGCGAGTTGCTGACAATGCTCTCCGAATTGCCAAGACGGCCCCTGTTGAGGGTAGTCAGTATACAGAATCTTGAAGGCAGTAAGCACCCACTTGATGCTACGCTGGGCATTGCCTTGAGCATGGGAAGGATGAGCGGACATGTTGTGTGAAATAGGGGGTGTTGCTGGGTACTGGCTGGGGTGCGCCCAATCTCGTCTCGTATTTAAGCACAAGAGCCTTTAAGTAATATCCACATTTGTGCAGAGACCACAAGTTACAAAGGAGTTATCTCATCATCTGTTCCCGATACTCGATATGTATATATTGCGGCCGACAATTGTACAAGTATAAGCGATCATGGACTGCAGAGAGCGATGAATGAACTGACGTTGAACCAGTATGTTGTAGGAGAGGCGTGTTCTTCAACCGAAATGGATGACTTCAACTAATCTCGAAGAAATTGTCAGGAGGTACTAAGTGGGCCAAAAACTTTCTGCCACGCTCAACGAGTCACAACTTGTGCCATCGATGTGCACTGGGGTATCTATATCAACTTGGACCGGCTATGACAAAATTGGAACTATATCCTTGAATGATTATATAATAATGGCTCTAATTGTCAAGGCCGCAAGCACTTGAAGCAGCAGAGCCCGCACCCACGTAGCGAAGCGACACATCAGGGAGAGAAATGTTTTATATTTTTTGAGTACTTATGTAGAAGTACTCCGAGGCAGGGAATACCGGTACATAGTATACGAATATATCTGAAATCAGGTGCCACAAGTTGGATGTTTGAAAACTTATAGACGAGATACAGGCTGATCAAAATGGAAGTCAATATTAGCGGGCTCCCCATAAAAACCCGCTGTGTTCGGCTGTGTTAGCGGAGATCAAGGCTCTTACATTGAGATTTCAAAATTTCAACACGTGTGTACCATGTGGCGGGCACAAAATCGAGATATCTTGTGGCATCAAAAGCTTCGTCGTTATCTTTACGAAAAGTATCCACTCGCGTGAGCGTAGTTAATCCTGAAATAAACCCCAGCTAACTATGCGCGAACCAAACCACAGTGTATTGTAACATGGAATGTCTGACCACTTGCCCAAGCTAGGCATACTAACGACGCGGTTCGCCACCGTTGGCTTTAATATATTGATGTTGAATTAGCACCCTCAGAGGTTTGTGTTGAGGAGGTTCTACTATAAAGTGCTGTCATTTCGTACAGGAAAATGGTGTTGGCACGCTCTCCATTCTTTATTCCATCAAACGCTAATGGTATCATGGCTCGCCGAGTCATGTCCAGTGACTGTCTCTCCGCAGACGATACACTAAACCCGAAAATTTTGCCCCACCGGAAGGTTCGGGCCAATGAAATTTAAATTTATAATTTGGGCGATCCGGTTTGACAGGCAACTTGTTGACTATGTAGTTCAGATAACGTTGACAGGCGATTCGAATCGAGGGTGTACAGAGAACCCATGAAGCGCACAAGTGCGCCAAAGCTTCCATCCATCCATCTGCGACCTGACACCGATATCTGGAACAGAGCCTTTTTGTCTGAAGTGTGTCGTATTCAAGCACTCTCTTGCCGTCAGGATGTGCAGGGGCGCAGAGAATATTTGTTGTGGCCGTACACTGGAGAAATCGAGATACATGCACCAGTGGTTTGGGACACGTGTGGCTGAATTTGAGGGGAGATGTGGGGTAGATATATAACACGATTTGCATTGAGGCAAAGTGGGCCTTGTAGGACGCCGGCCTTATCTCTTGGATTGACGAAGTCGAGGTCAAATTTAAATACGAATGCGAGCCGCAAGTCGCCAAATTAAGCCTCTTTCCTTTCGGAGACAATGAGGCGGGAGGAGAGTCAAGATCCGGATGCACACACTACGTGTGCGTGTTCCTACAGAGTAACAAGTAGGTCGAGAAGTGAACAGGTCGCGGAGATCTGTACATTTTCTGCACGCCATACCTCGCCAACGAAGTATACCACGTCAACGTAGTGACTAGATGGATCGGAAGGATGTGCGAGTTTGAGCGAACAAGGAGAATGCTGAGTCGGTGGATGTGCTTCATGGCGACGCGCATCCCAATAATCTGTGGTCTTTCTCTTTCGTCTCAAAGCCGAGTAATGACGACTGGACTAAAAGCCTCCATTGGGCATTGACAAGGCCTATCCGATGCAAGGGATATGGCTGAGCATCGGTGTCTGGCTGAGAGTAAATGGAACACTTGGGAGGTTAGGCGCCCAACCGTTGGTCTTGGACGATCGTCGTAAATGTGGCAGTCTTTCCATTATCATGCATATGATAGAGGTCAAAATTGGACCCGTGGATTGTGGATGTGAGTGTAGAAGAGTAGCGCATGGTATATGTGGCGGTGGCGGCAAAGGGTCATTCCGGCGGCTCGCATTCGAGACCATCCCTTCGTTCCAAAAAAAGCATGTGTCGATCGACGCTCATACTCGGCTGAAACGCTCGATGATAGTCGATGACTCTGTATTTATTTTTAATAGTACTAAGCAGCTGGCTGATAGACGCTCAAAGATGCTGACAAGGGAGTATATTTGGCCATTTATAGATAGAAAGCTGTGTTGAAAACATGAGCTGTCAGATAAAAAAAGGCCAATTAAAGAAGAGGTCACCTTTGAGACAAATCGATGTGCGAAGAGAGGCGAATTCTTCACCCTTTCGTCTTCCAGATAGTAGATAGAGCTCGAGACTCATAAAGCGTACAGAACGCCTTCGAGGACAATGAAACGCATTGAAGTCGATAAAGTTTGCTGTGGAACGTTGGAATGAACGTCGAAGTTCGGTTAACGGTGCTGTTGATTT
Organism: Tricholoma furcatifolium; assembly: GCA_018854895.1. NCBI lineage: Eukaryota > Fungi > Basidiomycota > Agaricomycetes > Agaricales > Tricholomataceae > Tricholoma > Tricholoma furcatifolium. Next base: position 46,127 of record JABAJV010000045.1, read on the forward strand.
GTAATGCATGCGTGACGAGCCTCGCTGCTTGCTGTCGTCTAGAATCCACAGCGATCCGTTGCATATCGTCCCAAGGTGCAGAACGCACTGCAACCCTTTCTGAATACGACTTGTTAAAGCCGTTCCGGAACCCTCAAGTTCTCGGTCATCTGTTGTAGCATAAACGTCAGCCCTTTATTCTTCCAGTCACGAGAACTGTTTGCTGACTTGGACTTCCAGTGGTGGCCTAAAAAAACTGTTGGCACAATTTCATTACGCAGAAAGGAGGATGGATATCGCACCATGTGACTGAAGTGGATTATGGAGCAGGCGAAGGCATTGAGTCCAGTGGTCAAAGCCATCTAGGGCACCCGCGTATTGCGCAAAACGCAGTAAAGCCTGACACCCATACGATCACTCGATAAGTGTGGCTTTCTTCGACTTCCAAATGAGAGGCTTGCCTGTAAGTTACAACCCAACGATGTTTAGATCCCTCGTCTTCCTGTTGCGACTTTTCCCGGCTTTATGAACCCTGGGGCGGGCATGTTTGGTGCGCTCTTCCTACTGTCTTTAATCCACGTGCGGCCACTGCGGTGAAGTTGGCCGCTAGCAGTGACATTCGTGGTTTCTTGAGGAGAAATAATGGTATGCCTAAAGACGATTGTTACCCAACAACTTTTAGAGGACAACGATACTCACTTGGTGCGAGTCTTGTTGGCATTAACTGGAGACTTCCACCCCAGGAGACGATGGAGAGTCGCAGTTGGCATATCGATGTGGTCGAGGCGGGCTGTAATTTGGATCTCCAAGGGCAAGTACTCAGTAATTCAAGGGAACATCGCCGAAATTCTCTGGTATGCAGCCTCGATGTTGGAATATCGTGCGCAAAGTCTGGCCAACAACAACGAATTGGGCAATATGAGCATGGTGGCGTCACCAGGAGCCTGGCTTTGCCTGATCATGTGTCGCTTGCGGTATGCCTTTGTAGAGTCGAGGGTGCGCGCATGAGGGGGAAGCGTCATGGCGTGAGTCCTAGAGCCGCTTTAACAAGCCAGAACAGAGTACCAACGGAGTGGTTTTTATTTTTAAGTATTCCAAGGTGAGCGAAGACTCGATAGAAGGAGACGGCTAGGCCCTCCAGCACGGCTGGAAAGAATACGGAAAACTGGTGAAACCCTGGTGCTAAGCGATGCTGATATTGATAAACTCACCGTGGAGAAGATCAACGAGCAGCTAGATTTCTATCGCGAGCATGAAAAGCGCCCAGAATATCGTGGGTGGAAGGAAAGAAAGTGCCATCAAAATCAACGATGGTTACGGCAGAGAGAGCGCCAGGGGAGAAAGAGTTCGCACTCCCACACAACCTGTTGATGGAACAACAACTGCTCGCCTCATCTTGATCTCGGTCAACATGGTCCAAGTTTCTTCAAGTTACCGTCTTCCTGTACTTTACCCCTCTGGCAAAATACACCACGCCGTTGACGGGAAGAATGCACTGGAACTCCTCAATCACTCTGAGGTATGCGCAAACCTTCTCTCTTGGTTCGACAAGTGATGTGGTCGCTGATTTAAATTGGCTAGATTGCATATAAGTCCTCGTAACGACGCACGCATTCCGACCCATGTAATATTTCCTACTCCCGGTGATATATGCCTGTGTTTACATTCTCTCCTTTCTCACATATGCCCGTTGTCTTGACCCCCATGCAGTTATCAATCACCGTCATCCAACTGAGCTCAAAAGACGAATTTTCCAAAAAAAAAAAAAATTTCAGCAAGACAAATTCATTCAGCTTTCGTCGCATTAATTTGCCTGACTATGTGCGCTGGGAGTAGCTGCACCAGACCTTCGGGACCTCTCTGCATACAGAGCGAGGATATGGTGGTTAACTGTGTTGTATATCTGCTCTTTTGTCGATCACCAACCCCAACGAATGTCCGCTGGAAGGACGCTAGGATGCCTTCTTCACAAGAGGACCATGAGCATGTCTGGAGTGCGTCATCTCGATTGCTTGTTCCCTGACTTCTTCGTCCTCACTATCTTTGATTCAGCCTGGACCCACGAGACCAGCAACGATATTGCCTGACTTGGTTCCGACACTTCTACATCGCGAAGCAGGCCTGTGTACCTTGAACACGGCGATCCAGACGATTAACATTGTCCACGACCTTGTCCCGATATCAATGGCAAAAGGTGTCCTAGCCGCTGTTGCTGGGATACTCGGTATCGTGAAAGTACGCATGATCAAACGGGACATAGTTTGGGTGTTGATTTTATACGCAGACGACCATCGCAAACCAGGGAGACTTCGCAGAGCTTGCGGAACAGTGTCAGACTATTGGGCTTACGGTTTGGCGCGCTACGTCTGGAACTCCGGAACACCAGATTAAAGATCCTTTACGTCGCTCGCTGGCCGTCCTCAAGAAGTATGTGCGCCTTGACCTTTCCCCCCTAATACTTGTTAACGTTTGAATTAGGTCGGTCAATAACCTTCAAACTTCGATAGAGCGAGAAATCAAGAAGAACTTGGTATCACAAGTGTTCAATGTCATCATCAACCAAGAGACCATCACGAAGTGGAGGATGGATATGGATCGCTCCTTGACACTGTTCAATGTGAGCTTCATCTCTCTTCTGACCCTGCTACCGACTAATGACTCCCTTTCCAGACTGAACTCAACATCTCAATGAACCTCAAACTCGATGATCTTTTAGTGTCCTTCGAACAGCTTCGCAAGGAAGCTACGCTAAACCTGCATGTGTATGTATCCACCTATGTCTTGGACGACATGGACTCATGTCTCCACCAGAAATGAACTTTTAGTACCTGATCAAATTCCTGCATCGCCTCAGGTACTTGTTGGACGTGACGACCTTATAGGCAGGACCTCCGAACGCCTTATTCAGTGCCACGATGTTGCTCTCATCGGCCCGGGAGGTATAGGGAAAAGTAGCATAGCTCGAGCGGTTGTCAACGATGATGGGCTCGCTGCGAAATTCCTGGGACGGAGGCTTTCATTCGATTTGACGATATGAGCCCCACTCAAATCACATTCGGGACATTTCTCGATCGTATAGCCAGAGGGCTGGGTTTAAACTCTTCAGTGAATGCCCAGAATCTCATAACCAAGACTTTGTCTTCCTCCTCCCAAACCCTTCTGGTGTTCGATAACGCAGAAACTTTTTTGGGTGCCGCCATGGATGCAGGGAGAATCGCGGATGCTATCGACGGGTTTGGTGCGCTGCCGAACGTCGCCATTTTACTCACCACGAGGACGACCGTGCTACCACCCAATTTGAAGTGGGTTAGATTACGTGTTCCCGCCCTCGAGGAGAGCGCTGCATGCGAGGCGTTCAAAACTTTCTACTCCTCTATCATTTGAACGATCGACCCATATCAAACTACTCTCTTCTGTCGACTTCCATCCTCTTTCGATCAATCTACTTGCACAGGCGGCGGTGCAAAATGAATGGTCACCCCAAGATCTTGTCGCTGCGTGGGATTGTCAACGGTCCTTATTGCTTGAAGGCGGAGACGGCAAAATCCAAAGCATTGCCGTGACCATCGAGACTTCCATCAACTCTCCCTCGGTCGTCCGACTTGGCAACACTATTCGTCATCTTTTGGATGTCATCGCTTATCTTCCTCAGGGTCTTAACAAACGAAGGCTCATGGCCATCTTTCCCGACGGGAACGATATCGAGGTCTGCACGGACGTCCTATGTAAACATTCTCTGGCCTACTTGAACGGTGATTTCATCACATTGCTGGCTCCTATCCGGCTCTACTTCGCCAAACGATACACAGACAATATCAGCGACAATCCACTCCTCAAAAAGGTGCAACGATATTACAAAGACCATTATAGGTACAGCCCCGTCATTCGTACGGACCATATCAACATGGAACATGTGTTCGCCCATTTGGTTAACGAGCCGGAGGAGATGATAGACGTCTTGCGCATGATTGGAAAATTTGTACACACTCTAATCGATAATGAACCTCACCCCACTTCCCTCCTTCCTGTCATAATGGCACTAGACCCTTCTCAGGCGCGCTCTTCTGTCACTTTCCTTCCGTTTTTCAAAGGGTTACCGAAGGCTCAACAACGAATGGCCTTGGTGCGGAAAGGGGAATGTCTACGGCAACGCACCTGGTTCAAAAACACTTGTGTCCAGTTCCAAGCAATCCAGTGATTGGCCTGCTGCACTGACATACTTAGGGAAAGTAATTTTGAAATGATTACGACTTGAGTTGTCCGAGTATGTGATATCCAACGTTCGCAAAGTTGAAAGAGCTGGCATAAGCCATTCCAATGTCACCGCGTTGTAACAGCTAAACACCTGCAAGCTTTCTAGATGGAATACTGGACCAGGAAGATAGTGCATGTCAACGGTTTGGAAGTTCTTGACCCAGCAGTGGAAGAGCTTTAAATGAACAATTGTGAAGCTTACAATTCAAATCATGGTGTGGTGATGCGATATACGGGAAACATCACTGCTACTCACAGG